>CM019171.2:46280471-46359812 GCA_009739505.2 Apolygus lucorum | reverse complement strand
AATGAGTTACAAGTTAAATTGATTTCGACGGTTAGGTCATCATCAGTTACAAACAATTATTATGTTATTGTTTGTTACTGATGATGACCTAACCGTCGAAATCGATTTAACTTGTAACTCATTATTTTCGTGGAAATAGACGACGTTCTACTCAACTCCGTTTTTATTACCCTACCGAGGTACAATCTCAAATTTTGGTGTTATTTTCCGAATACATTGAATTAGGCTTAAATATTTTACAGTATTGCTGACTTGCGGGATATGTTAGCTTTACACCTTGCACTATTATACATCACTATTTGTATGTATATTATCATTGTCAAAGATCTATTCCGTGTCGAAAAGAATAAATTTAGTGAAATTTGCTATGAAATTGCTTTTAGGAACTACCTAAGTGAGAAGAGAAGGGTTTTAATTAGATAGGAAATTCGTCGACAGAAACCATTGAACGACTTAGGTAATGGGTAAGATAATGATCAAACCCGTCACAGAACCGTTCATTATGATGGTGTGGTAGGTAGGATGATTAGTGATAGAATGATCAGGAAGATCGGAGGAAGGTCTTGGAAGGAAAAGAGAAGTTTGTGGACTAGAATGATGGTAGTGGTATGCCGGGAGCACCTTATACAGGGTGTCACCCTAACTCGAGGACCAAACTTCAAGGATCGATTCTACAACTAATTTGCAAACTTTTCTGTCTTATGACTTTTTTTTTAAACGCTTTAAAATTATACTTTTTTCACTTTTAAGATTTTTTCGTGTTTGCGACCTTGAGCCATTAAAACGGCCATAACTCCCTCAATTTACTAGATAAACTCAAATATGAGTATACCGTTGAAAAGAGCGTTAAATTTCCTATCAGTTCATCAGGACACAAAACCTTTCGTATAGGTTAATAAATTGGTCAAAGCCAGAAATTTAAAACTTTTTCGAAAATCACCATTTTTCAGGCTGACTCTTCTTATGTAATAAACAGCCGTATCGTCGGGCACTCAACGGAAAAAACTTGCCCAGAATCTCAGCTTTCCAACGGTGTATCATTTTTACCTTTAATTTTGAATACACTCCATAAAATTACGTTTTAAAGTGAAAAATAGGGATTTCTCGTTAGGGGTTCTTGTAGGCTTGGCGGGCTGGCGAGCTATCTTCCATTCTTCCCTCACTCAATCAAAACTCGCTTTGCCTCCAACTCCCAAATACAAATTTGTATCTCAGTCAAATATGAACATAACCAATCAGCAGATACTAGAGACAAATCATATCGGCCTCATAGAAGCCGAAATACTGGGTGTTGATCTTTAACCGGATTGTAATCAACTTTTCCCCTTTCGGAACCAAAATCTTTTGAATGGCTTTGAATTCTAATCTGTGAATCAAAAAGTTACGTGTGATTACCCTATGAGTTTGGCGAAAGAAGGAGAGTATTTTTGAGATTGTAGAAGTTTACCTTTCGATAATCTTCCCTCTGGGCAAATGTAAGTAGGAACCTAAATCTTTTTTTTTTTGTGTGTGTTTTTTTATTTAGTAGTTTTGTACTGAAAATGACTCCATGTTTATTAATGGAAAGAGACTGACTGAGCCTATCTGACGACCGAGTAAGATCGTGTAAGATTCGTCCTGTACGCATTTCATCAACAACAACATTCTGTTATTGTGAACTTAAGAGTTAGATACCAAAACATTGAGTTTCTTACCTTTGGTCCTGTCTGATGACCGAAATTTAGTAGTAGGTAGGTCATGAACTCATTCTTATCGCACTTGTTCAGTCATTGAGCACTCGAGTTGGAAATCAAAAGATTTAGGTTCCTACTTTCCTTGGCCCAGAAGGAAGATTATCGAAAGGTAAACTTCTACAATCTCAAAAATTCTCTCCTTCTTTCGCCAAACTCATAGGGTGATCACACGTAACTTTTTGATTCACAGATTAGAATTCAAAGCCATTCAAAAGATTTTGGTTCCGAAAGGGGAAAAATTGATTACAATCCGGTTAAAGATCAACACCCAGTATTTCGGCTTCTATGAGGCCGATATGACTTGTCTCTAGTATCTGCTGATTGGTTATGTTCATATTTGACTGAGATACAAATTTGTATTTGGGAGTTGGAGGCAAAGCGAGTTTTGATTGAGTGAGGGAAGAATGGAAGAAAGCTCGCCAGCCCGCCAAGCCTACAAGAAACCACTAACGAGAAATCCCTATTTTTCACTTTAAAACGTAATTTTATGGAGTGTATTCAAAATTAAAGGTAAAAATGATACACTGTTGGAAAGCTGAGATTCTGGGCAAGTTTTTTCCGTTGAGTGCCCGACGATACGGCTGTTTATTACATAAGAAGAGTCAGCCTGAAAAATGGTGATTTTCGAAAAAGTTTTAAATTTCTGACTTTGACCAATTTATTCACCTATACGGAAGGCTTAAAAAGGTTTTGTGTCCTGATGAACTGATAGGAAATTTAACGCTCTTTCCAACGGTATACTCATATTTGAGTTTTTCTAGTAAATTGAGGGAGTTATGGCCGTTTTAATGACTCAAGGTCGAAAACACGAAAAAAATCTTAAAAGTAAAAAAAGTATAATTTTAAAGCGTTTAAAAAAAATGTCAGGAGACAAAAAAGTTTGCAAATCAGTTGTAGAATCGATCCTTGAAGTTTGGTCCTCGAGTTAGGGTGACACCCTGTATACTCCTGAGAGAAGGAGGTAGGGGAATCTACTGATGATCGAGGGGAGAAGATTGGCAGACGCCTGATTTCTTCGACCTCACAAAAATGGACATCTAGTATGAAAACCTCTGCTCGCAGTATACTATTCACTTCCTTTTTTTGACATTTTATGTCTTTACTATGGCACATAAATGAAAAATCGTCACGCGGGGAGCGTTACGCGGAAATTTCTGATGATTTTCGCTTACATAAAATGTCTCTCGTGGTTGCGTACTTGTACGAAAGCTGTAGCCACCGATTCTTTTTTTTTAGTGCAGCGACGCCATATCCACTTTTAGGATACTTCCTGTATCGTCATCAATAGCTCATAAGGGTGGTATTACAATGCATTAAAATGTTATTGTAGAGACTGCACATAACGATTTTATACGAGTTATATACGGCATTGAGGGGAATTTCCTCGATCAAGAAATAATTCTAATAGTATTACAAAATCAGAAACATAATAAATTTCATATGTTTATACGATGAAGTTCCAGGTGTCAGCTAAGAGTACTTTGATAATTGTTTCTACGTCATAATTTTTTTTTTTTTTTTTTTTTTTTTTCTGTGGAAAATCTTCCACTCTGAGGAAGCCACGACAATGGGGTAGTTGCATGATATTTTTTTGCATTTTTTCTGTGTAGAGAATCTCTATTGAAGTACGAATCTGCAAATAAAACTCCCAGAAACGCTTCCTAAAAATTTAGAGATTTTTTCAAAGAACGGGATTCTCGGATTCAGGCGGGAAAACCTACACACTGGCTTGGACGCTGCGGGGTGGGGGCTACGTCACGGGTGTGAAGGGGGCCAAGAGACCTCTACACCACTGTTACCCTGACGCAAGGTTATCGACCTGGGGGTACTGTGCCGGAGGGATCCTTTGCCCGGGGGGTCCGTTGATAGCAACCCTCTGTTTGTTTACGTTCGTTTGTGGTGCTATCATACTGAATTTTGCTAGCAGCGCAATCGAAACATGTTGCATCTAAGATTTCGTTTCCTTCTGGCATTCCCTCCACTGTAACTGAAACTTTATATGGTTGTGAAGAAACGCGGTGTTCTGGTGATACTCGAGCCACAACCTCGCAAATTTGCTGAATTCTTCCAAGTTGGACGTAACCAACATCGTTTTATTTAACAATTTACAAACACTCATTGGTGCTACGTTGTACAGGATAATGACACTACGATGAAACTTCCAATAAATGAGCTACTGCAACCATTTTGATGAAGAAGTACTACACTCAAGAAAACAACTGATCTTTTACTTTCTACAATAGTGTCAACTTACCTTCATTCTTGGCTCCTCTTATTTCGGCGCTGACGAACTTTTTATTGACGTAAAAATCGTGCTACATGCCAATATACGAATACGGAATATTTTCCAGGAAAGCCACCTCGAAACTAATCGATGGCTCTCCTTTTTGGCATATAGACATTTTATTTCAATACTTTGGCACACAAACGAAAAAAGTTACGGTTGGTTTTCTGATGATTTCTACATACAACCAAGTCGTTCCTACCTTACTTTATCTTCGTCATTCGTGTTCGTAGAAAAATCGTTCACCATTCGTTGGAAAGCCCTAAATATTTGCATAAATTATATGCTGCCAAAACCGCTGTACTTACGGAAGAAACTGAAATATACCTACCCCTGAATTAAAAGAACTGTCAACAACATTCGAAAGCAGATTATCGGGTAGGTAGCGGGAAAAAATGAAGACTTGTGTTGCAGACTCGTATGCAAGCGTTTATTAAAAGCTTCTTGAAATTCTACAGAGAACATTATCTTTTCCAAACCAATCAACTAATAAATTATGGTAGGTAAATACCGGTATAAACTATGGTACGAACTCAGACTGCACCACCAGAAATGTGTCCACTGATAACGTGATAACATGTCCGTAAAAGTAACGCGAGGTTTAACAACAAGAAAAATAACCAAAATATGCTTCAAAACTTTCAATTTAAACGATTAATTCAAACATGTAAAGCTTGAAAAATATATTTCAAAGTTTTTTTAATCATCACTATCATTTTGCAACTATATTTCAATGTTTCTGACTCGAATTGTCCTCGATGGCAGTGATCTCAACGCACTCTATTGTGAGATTCTCGTTTAGGGATGACGTAAGAGGAGTGGCCCGCCAACACTAAAAAGCACGGTACTTCTTTATTGAAATACGGCTAAACTAAATGGAATTTCTAACTGAAAACAGGTACAGATACGTTTTTAAGTGCGCTAAATTCGAATCTGAAGTCAAAAACACGAAATTCCGACCCATGCAACTACCCCATTAAGATATTAAAAATCAAAGGATGCAAATCAGGCAGTAAATCTGAAATCATTTTATTTATTGGAAATTTTTATGGTCTCAAAACTAATTAATTAATGAAATGAAACTTTCACGCATTGAACAATCAAGCACACAACAGATTACATTTCGCAGTGGTGTTAAAATTAACAAGTACGTGAATGAATATTTTAAAAGTTTAAACTATTGCTTAGAGTATTTGTGTTTCTTCCGTTTTACCTTTGGGCGTGGGTAAACATCTATCGCCATGTACTTGATGTTTGCTTCATAGTTGAGTATGTTGGTTTCATTGAATACCACGGGATATGGTGCTGCATCCGAAAGATTTGTTGAAAGAAGGGTCCGTTGATGCCCGATAAGAAGGTGTATGGCGTAGTGATATTTCCAGGATTCATTCGACTTGTAATAAATGAGACGCACGGTAGTTCTATACTCTGCCAGTCCGTTCTTCACGCTGTTGACTAAATACGGGCGTTTTTTGAGGATCATCGTGGGTAGTTCGCCACCATTGTAAAACCAAGAATTACCTCGGTAGTCAATATAACTTTCCAACCATATTTTCAGAAACCTGGCGTCTTTTGATGCAATTATCACTTGGTCTGATATACCGCCTCCTTCCTCCCAACCCAAAGTCATCTCATAGTTGCGGAATATGTCTAAGCTATCGACTATGTAGAGGTCGTTATCACAATAAATTCCTCCATATTCCATCAGTATTCTCAATCTTTCAACATCACTTTTGTGGTAAAGGCCAAATTGTTTGGAAAAAGGTTGACCATAGATGTTGTCCGGCTGCGCACGATATTTGACTTGCACGACCCCTTTAGCCGTCGGATGATCTATCACTACTCGCCAATACTTTCCTCCATCGAAGTTCTTCTGATCACTGTGAATCATCAGCACATTCGGTTTCTGATTTTTCAGCGCTGCCAGAATGCAGACGGCATCAATGAACGTCAGCGTAGAATTGCCAAAACGAATAAAATGAACGATGTTTGGAACTAAAGGAAACGACGAAGAGAACATAATCTCAGGAACATCATCCCAATAGGACACAAGAAACTCCAAGTGAAAGTACTTCAGGATTAACGAAATTTGGAACACTAGTAAAACCGATACCAAGGCGTTTTTCAAGGTAATAATCCTGACCATTTTAGACGCTCTCTCCTTATTTCTGGTGTCTTAATGCATTCTTCTGTTGAGCTGCGGCCGTTAAATTTCAATTTAGGTAAATTAAATCACCCACGTGTGTGTACAGGCAAACAATTTTTTTACGATGAAAATACGCTCCTCACAAATAATCATCTAAACCTTAACTGTGAAAAACACGAACTCATAGAAAAATTTATAAGTAGTTTTCTCCTCTTCGGTCTCTCCATTTTCACTGTCCTTTCATCCTTACTTTGAAATTTCGGTCTGCTTTTGAATGTTATTATTTGTATACTGCATAGCAACAAATGGTGATGCTGGGCAACTCCAAAGTAGGCCTTGAATAGTAAGCTACAGTAACCCCACCGTTGTTACTGCTGGTGGTGAAGAGACAGGTTTAATCAATTTCACCTCAAGCATTTGGTGTAGTTGATATTGGAAACATCAAAACCTATAGGTTTATTTTGAAGTGCACACTCGTCCTGTGTTTTCTTGAAGTTCTTAAAATAAGTATTTTTTTTTTTTTTTTTTTCAATAGTAACTTCATTGTGTTATACACTATCAAGTGTGATTACAAATATGATATATACACAAAATAACTTGAAACTTGTGGCAATAGTTCCCACCCTTTGGAGGGCTAATGCATTTATATTATTATTGTTAATAAATTAAAATAAGTTGAGAAGGAAAATACACCGCTTATTGAGGGCTCATACGAAGTAATTTGCGAAAACCTCAGTGGTTCTAAAGATTTCGAACAATAGATATTTAGGAATGGAAAACGCTGCAAATTATTACACAATGGTTTATTATTTTTTATTTTTCTATATAGATCACTCGTCTGCAAAGCCACCAACCATCCAACATGAAAAAAAAACACCGATCGCATTTCGGTCAGCTTTAATTTGAACGGAGATTAGGCCTCTTTTGCGATTCACACTCGTGTTTCTGATTTATCGTACGTCCAAACTTTAAATTCTCGTAGTGAGCGAACGGTTTGTCCTACAGAGCTCCGGGTGGTCTCAAAAAATCCTATAGAATCTTAAATTGAAGGAAAAACAATACCACAATAGTTAGGGCGTTTTCAAAATTTCAAAATTGATTTTGGAACCCTTAGAAGTGACCTACATCAACCAAAATCTTCGGGGCACAACTAGACCCCAAATGGAGCCTACATACCAAATTTCATCAAAATCGGTCAATGCTAAGTGGCAAAAGTGCCGCGTACGGCGGACGGACGGCCAAATTTTTATTCGATTTTTGGATTCTACGTACCTTGAAACGTAAACCATCAAATTTTGAGGGGTATTAAAAGTTTTTTTTTCTTGGTCGATTCCAAAGGTTCATTATTGAAAATAATAAACCAAAATGAGATTCATTCAGATTGGAACATTTCGTTATGAAGGCCCCCACAACTCTCGGATAGCGATTTTAATTGCTGGTAAGTAGTATAAATGGAAAATCCGAGTTTTGAGAAGACGCGATGTAGTAAAATAATAAACCATTGTGTAATAATTTGCACCTTTTTTATTATTTAAAATAGCAACGAATTTAAAGGATTTTTTGCACCACCCAAAGCTCTGTGGGACCAACCGTTCGCTGATGAGATTAATTTATTATTTAATCGGTGAATTAATAATTAAAACAATTATTTTCCATAACTTAGAAGGAAGAACAAAACAGGGGTCGCGTGGGAGAGGATGAAGAGAGAGAGAGAGAGAGAGTGAGCCAGAGATAGAGAATATTGTGGAAGAAAAGATTCACAATATTGCCGAAAAGAATCTGAATGGAATACTATGCAATCTTCTTGTTTAATTTAGTGTTTATTTTAGAGTAGTGTTCAAGTTTTAGAAACGAATGAGACTATCCAGAGCTCTGAACAATGAATCATGGCTAAGTGAGAGTTGATGAGGGCCGATGTTTTGCTGGTAGGCGAAACTGTTTAGCAAAAAATGGATGATAGTAATGGGAACCCTGAGTTCTTTGGAGAAAAAAATAAACCTTTGCGTAATAATTTGCAGTGTTTTTAGAGAACGAATAGAGAAATGATTAGGCTCAACCCCAGAATACGATTCTCTTGCAGTAGCTCCATATCAACCTTATCTTGATGTCATGGTTACCTAGTCGGCGGGAAGGGTTAATTGAGCCTTTATTAGACCAAAGGTACCGCTATGTACCTCGCTAAGTACAACTGACGGAGAGATAACGCGATCAGGTGGGGTAACCGAGTTATCGATACACGGTAACGCTCCCGCTCACATTGACAAGGTCTACTACCTACCTGTTACCTGCATTACCTACCTGCTACCATCTCGCCAACTCGATTAATTGACCGTCCCTGCGGCTCATTAATATTCAAAAACCGAGTCCCGTACAGTTCTGGTTACGCTTCGCTTAGATTACACGAGAGAGTGCACCTCGGCGCCTCGTTTCTAGATTGGAAATTTCAGCCAAACAAGGGAACTTATGTTTATTGGGTTTGATTTTTCAACAAGTCGATGTCTTTCAGTCACATCACATAACACTTTCATCATTCCGACTGGAGGGTTACAACCCGTTTGGAAAACCGTTAGAACTCGAGAAAGGTTGTGAAAAATTTTAAGTCTGCAATTTTAGACATGATGGCAGGTATAGTCATTTTGGGTCGCAAATCGCTGAAGCAGACCTATATTTCCGATCTTCATCGACAAATTTTCACTCACGTGCTAATAATTGTCCATAGTTCTTAGAAGAGTAGAAACAATAATTCGATTAACTGCCTCTTTTTTTCGGCAGGCAGGTGAGAAAATCTTTGAGATCCACAAGTTTAGTTGGATCTTGTAAGATACCTTGAAGGGTCCGCGTTTTCAAGGCTATGTGGGATTCAAATCCCCTTAAAAAAAGCACTTCCTTCTCTTCCACGTTGAAAGTTCAGCCTGGAACCGTTCAACACATTACTTCAGGCTGAGTTCTGGGGCGCTACATCAGTTCTGGATGGTGGGACCAGGGGCTCCCTTCTCTCTCTGTCTCTCCCGTTCTAATAATGTCTTCCTTGTCAGGATACTCTCTGTGTACACTGCCACAAGACTCCAGCACCTTCACCTTCCAGCATCTTGCTGACAGCAACTTCTGGTGTTGAACTCTGGTGACCTCTGGATGTGACTGGAATGGGATTCAGCTGTGAAAACTATGATAAGTTCCCTCCTGTCTACCCTAGAGAGTTGAAAGTTGCTTAACAGCCTTTTGAAGACCACAGGAGTTCACTTTGAGAGGACATCAGGTGTGTGAGCGACGAGGGTAAGTTATCTCTTGACTCCATGAGCGCAGGAATTGCGTGCACAGTTTTCGGGGGACTGCTGGAAGATATTGGTCGGAGACAATTTGCAAAAAATCGCTAAGTTGGGTGTACCATTAGAAACTGATTAAATTTTAATTTTTTGGGGCGATTTGATTTGACATTTTATGTTCTTTCATCTAAATTTATTTATCACACTCGGTCGTATCCACCCTGTATCTTCTTGAACACCACTTGGGAGTGACTGGCTTATGCATATAAGAAAGGAGTAATATTCAATTCGACGATAGAGGTATTTTATTCATCTTGAGGCACCCCGTTATTTCACTGTCTCTTAGAAGAAAACAAGCTGTAATGTCTACCTCCGTGTTTTTGTAGTTTGAATTCATAGTTTATTTTGACTCGTTTGACTTTTAAAGGGAGCTCCGCAATCTGATACTTTTAAAAGTGGGTCGATAGATAGCGATCTTCCCGTTCCAACTTTTCGTTCGAATGTGGGACCCCCCCCCCCCCTCGCTTTTCTTCTCTCAGAAGAAACCAAAGAGACAATCAAAAGAAACCTTCATCTAATTTCTCCCTTAATGGGAAAAACATGGTAATTTTTTCAAAAAAATATTTTTTTTGTGTTTTGAGCCTTTCACTCGACTTTACGCCACATCAAAGTGCTTGCCAAAAGGTCATCATCACATAAGATGGTTAGTCCTGTTGGTAGCCATACCAACTCCCACCTTTAATTATATGGCATCAAAAAATGATTTAGTTAAAATTTTAATTTAATATAGTAATAATAATTTTGATTGAAAAATAATTTGTCAAATCGTTGATGTTTTTATCGAACTTTGGATTAAAAAAGCAATAAATTTCATAATTGCATTTAGAATGCTTGAACTTATCAAATAAAAATTACAATTTCCAGAAAAAAGCAATAGCTTTGCATCAGTGGAAGTTCCAGCTGTTATAACCTGATGTGGAGAAAGTTGATGATTGAGCATCAAAAAAGAAATCACACCATATTTCGTCGTTCTCACACATGATTTATTATTTTAACAAAGAGGAATGAGGAATTCGTGGAAGCATACTTTAAAGGTATTTCTCGCCTATGAACCTGCAACACCTCTGAACTCAACGACCAGGAGAGGAAGTCGTGAAAGATATCCGTCCACCGGGAAGGTTTAGGGCTCAATAGAAACCCTCCCCTATGACGGACTAGCTGCCGGTGTCTGACAATGAAGAACCTCCTCTCAGGAGATTTAAGGGGCTTTTGACCGAGGCAGGTTCCAGGAGTCTGAGCCTGACCATCGTTTATCTTTGGTTCCTTAGATGGTCTTGCCGGCTCGTTTGATTCAGGCCTCTTCTGCCTGCAGTCTCGTCAGTCCATCACTCGTTTCTGCGTCCCAAGGACTAAATTAGTTGTAGGTGTCCGGAGTGCCGCAGGGATCGTCTTCAAGTCCTTTCTTTTAATAAACGCCTTCCTTGGGGAAACGGTTAGGGAGAGTTAACAGAGGCACTTGTTGGCTTTACCATCACACCATATTCACTTCTTGTTAGAACTGTGGTGAGCTCGATGTCATGATTTTGCTCAGATACACACTGGGGATAAACTATGTACCTAAAATCAGGTAACAGTCGGTATAGTGCAGACGAGTTAGTTGCTGCCTGAGATTATTTTTCAGTCCTCGTTTCCTTCAATTACTTATCTCTAAGTACATACATAATGTATCTCTATGTATTTTATCAGCCTTTACTCTCTATGTATCTTATCAGAATTTACTCTTGATAAATCTCCCAGACACCTCTTTTTTTTCCTTTTTTAATTTTTTAATTATAATTTTATAATAGCTGATAGTCCACAGACGGTTACCAGCACTTTTCATAAATGTCAATTTGACCTTTAGATCTCGTCGGGTCGCATTCTTGAGCACATGAGGAAGGTATTCTCGTATCATCTCGTAGGGTTGTCTTTCTTCATAATACTGGGTGAGCCAAAACAGGTGGTGCAGTTTCAAAGGGCGATTAAACACAAACGACACCACTTAGAAGAATGCGGTTTATTTTATTTGACTCCACAGCTCACCCCATTTTGATAACTTGAGTCCTAAAAATTACGTCAGGAAGGTGGGCGCCCTCAGCAGCGATACATTGATGAAGGCGGTTTTTGAAGTTTTCAATTACTCTCTGCCACATTTTTATGGGGATCGCGGCAATTTCTTCCCTGATTCGTGTCTTGAGGTCTCGCAGAGTGTGAGGCCGATGTTTTAACACCTTTCCTTTCAAGTAGCCCCATAGGAAAAAATCGCACACACTTAAATCTGGTGATATCGTCGGCCTCCCGACATCACTCCTGAGAGAGACAAGGCGACCAGGAAACATCACTGCTGCAGTAATCTTGTTAAAAGCAAATATCCCCCCTATCCTCTTCTTCAAACAACTGGTCCAATTCGGGTTTAAAATATGTTTCCAGCATGGAAAGGTAACGCGGAGAGTTGACAGTAATAGTTCTTCTGCCCTCCTCAAAAAAACAACAAAAAAAACTGCAAATGATCACACTATGGTTTATTATTTTTTATTTTTCTATATAGATCAATCGTCTGCAAAGCCACCAACCATCCATCATGTAGAAAAACATCGATCGCATTTCGGTCAGCTTTAATTTGAACGGAGATTAGGCCTCTTTTGCGATTCACACTCGTGTTTCTGATTTATCGTACGTAAAACCCTTAAATTCTCGGAGGGAGCGAACGGTTTGTCTTTGTCCTACAGAGCTCCGGATGGTCTCAAAAAATTCTAAAAATTCTATAGAATCTTAAATTGAAGGAAAAACAATACCTTTATATCAAAATTTTTTGAGTTAGGGCGTTTTCAAAATTTCAAAATTGATTTTGGAACCCTTAGAAGTGACCTAAATCAACGAAAATCTTCGGGGCACAACTAGACCCTAAATGGAGCCTACATACCAAATTTCATCAAAATCGGTTAATGCTAAGTGGCAAAAGTGCCGCGGACGGCGGACGGAGGGCCAAATTTTTATTCGATTTTTGGATTCTAAGTAGGTACCTTGAAACGTAAACCATCAAATTTTGAGAGGGTGTTAAAAAAAATTTTCTTGGTCGATTCCAAAGGTTAATTTTTGAAAATAGTAAACCAATAAGGTCCAATCACCCCAAATTTGGAAACGGTACACCAGACTGTGACTTTCGGGGAATGGAGAGGTCTTTGAAACTGCGACATCTGTTTTGGCTCACCCTGTATAAAGGGAAGACCATGATTTTGAGTTAGACATCCCCAACAACATTCTCGTCTAAATCTCAGTAAGGTGTCTCCTTGAGTTTCGTGAGAAAACGACTTCTATTAACGTGTCCATGTCCTGTGCGAGAGTGAATCAGCTGGATTATGTCTTTTCTTGAAAATTTAAGTTGGAGGGTGGATGGTTTTCTGGTAACTTTATTCATTATTTGATAATGATATAATCCTTCGAAGAGGGATTGAGTGTTGTATACCATTACTGCCACTCTCTCATCCTAAGATTTCGTGTGACGAATAGTGCATCGGATATAGCGACAGAAGGACGTAAAATTTTATTCCAATCAGGTGAAGCTCCTGTTCTCTAGTTATGTCGTATGCAATATAATTGATAATGTTTCCTCGGTGAATTTGGGATAACATGAAACAAGCTGTTTTCGAGTCTGCATGACCAGCGGATGGAATGTTTGGAAGGAGTATTTCTCAATTGCTACTTTGATGGCATATAGTTCAGCTCTATTGATTTAAAATACAGTTCCTTCGAATCATCTATACTTCCGCTCACCAAACAGTCGAGCTATCCAGACTTACGTGGTTTGTAGACTGAATTGTATACTTACAGTTTGTTTGGATTCAGATTATGTATAAACTTTCATTCGATACCAATCAAATGAAAAAGTTCGACTTATCGAAGGCGTGCATTACAGTTTTGACACTATTTCACCTGTGTTTTCAAAAAAGAAGTGCTCTTAAGAGGTTAACATCTACTCCAGTAGACAAATCAACAAGCTACCAGAAGGTAGTACAAGTTTCAACATTCGAACTTTGTCAGTCGTTGCATCAACCTAAATCCACTCGAGGAAGTTATCCGAATTTCATATATTGAACCCGAGGATCAGATGGGAAATACGCATAAGCAAGAATGATATGAAAACCTCATATGATCAAAGGAGAAACATTTTTTTTCTCTTCATTCGGATCCTTTCCATGTTACAACAACACTTGAATTGAGTTATAGGGAGAAACAGTTCTATCATAATAACTTCCGAGTCAGCATATTGAGTCTTGTCAAAGAAGATTGTACCTCCTTGAAAAATAAGTGGCCGCAATATGAATCAGACGTCCTTTTTTTCGAGCTTGTCTCAGATAATACCTACAACACTCTGCAGAGTCAGAAGTCGGTATTCAAATGCTGTATTTTTCTTAAACTCGTGCATAACAGTATTTGAAGATTGTTCTTGCTTGTTCTCATAGAGAACCAGCATCAAATTGAATCAATGGATTGATCATAATACTGACACGGAACCTTGTTCAGATAGCTCTAGAAAGCAAAATGCGAGTAAATATTTCGATTTCCAATGATCCAATTTTTTTTAAACCTCCTCCACAAATACTGAGCTTTTTTAACTTTGTTTAAGAAATATCGTTGGGTAACATTTTTTTTTCTTCATTCGGATCCTTTCCATGTTACAACAACACTTGAATTGAGTTATAGGGAGAAACAGTTCTATCATAATAACTTCCGAGTCGGCATATTGAGTCTTGTCAAAGAAGATTGTACCTCCTTGAAAAATAAGTGGCCGCAATATGAATCAGACGTCCTTTTTTTCGAGCTTGTCTCAGATAATACCTACAACACTCTGCAGAGTCAGAAGTCGGTATTCAAATGCTGTATTTTTCTTAAACTCGTGCATAACAGTATTTGAAGATTGTTCTTGCTTGTTCTCATAGAGAACCAGCATCAAATTTAATCAATGAATTGATCGTAATTCATCACCTTGTTCAGATAGCTCTAGAAAGCAAAATGCGAGTAAATATTTCGATTTCCAATGATCCAATTTTTTTTAAACCTCCTCCACAAATACTGAGCTTTTTTAACTTTGTTTAAGAAATATCGTTGGGTAACATTTTTTTTTCTTCATTCGGATCCTTTCCATGTTACAACAACACTTGAATTGAGTTATAGGGAGAAACAGTTCTATCATAATAACTTCCGAGTCAGCATATTGAGTCTTGTCAAAGAAGATTGTACCTCCTTGAAAAATAAGTGGTCGCAATATGAATCAGACGTCCTTTTTTTCGAGCTTGTCTCAGATAATACCTACAACTCTGCAGTCAGACAAGTCGGTATTCACAGGCTGTATTTTTCATAAACTCGTGCATAATAGTATTTGAAGAGTGTTCTTGCTTGTTCTCATAGAGAACCAGCATCAAATTGAATCAATGAATTGATTATGAATAGTATGCAATTTATCTTATTTTAACATGTTCTAAATATCTTTTGAGGAACATAATCTCATTCATTCATTTTTTTCATCACAATACTGACACACGGAACCTTGTTCAGATAGCTCTAGAAAGCAAAATGCGAATAAATATTTTGATTTCGAATCATCCAATATTTTTAAAACCTCCTCCACAAATACTGAGCTTTCTTAACTTTGTTTAGGTGGTAGCAATAATATCGTTGGGTAAAATCTTTTCAAAGTCTGGGACTCCATCACAACTTTATGGTTCTTGGGTGGCTTAAACTGACACCGATGTTTGCCTCGCGAGATCAGTTCTTTCATCGAGTTCCATAAAAAAAACGAGAATAAATTCATCCGAGAAACTTGAAATCTCGTTTGAGAGAGTTAAAAGAAGATTGAAAAAAGAAGCTTACAATTTTCCGTAAATATGCCGGACGGCTCCCATTTGGATTGATTTCCTGTCAGCCTCTCGGGAGGCCATCAGAACAAATTGACATGTGGTCTTGGAATGGACATTGGGGATTTTCCGATGTGCGGTCTGGACATGTCATCGGATTACGGATTATAAATATAAATATATTTTTTTTCGAAAAGGCCATTAGATGAGAAACCGGAGCTCGTAATGTGCCGCTTTCACGATCAGTTTCAAGGGGCGATGAACAACAGAGGAACTAGCAAAAAACACCGATGAACCCCGTCCCGGTGTTTTCTATTTCCGAGAATGAGACAATAACAACAAAACGAACCTAGGCTGGATGGTTTTTATATTTGACTTCTTATTTTCCGTAGAGTTGCGCATGGGCTGCCTCAGTTTCACTTCTCCGAACCTTATGTTGCAAGGATACATACTGCTGACCCTAGTTAGTTGGTGTTTTCTAATTCCCATATCAAGATTATCTTTTCCCTGTTATCGTGGATATTTAAATTTTACT
Organism: Apolygus lucorum; assembly: GCA_009739505.2. Taxonomy (NCBI): domain Eukaryota; kingdom Metazoa; phylum Arthropoda; class Insecta; order Hemiptera; family Miridae; genus Apolygus; species Apolygus lucorum. The sequence continues at coordinate 46,343,957 of CM019171.2, read as the reverse complement.
CTCAAACCTGAACACTGAAATTGGTGGGACATGAGATGGAACTGAAAATAACCCAACATAGGGGTGGACTGTTTAGTTTGTTCTCGTTTAGTTCGTATTCAATGCAGACCTGTAATAAAAAAAAATGCTGAAAATTGTTACATAAGTTTGTATTTATTTGTTGTACGGAACTGCAATGAACAAGATTTTTTCATTGATCGTTAAATGGACTCCTAAATACGTTTGACGAAGAGCTGCTATTCAAAGAAAACTCCGCTCTCAGAGAGCGAACATCTGGCAGTAAGAAGGTAGGGGGAGGGGGGAACACCAAACTAAAGTTCACTTATTTACCCTGAAATTCTCATAAGGCGCCTCGTGAGCGTATATGTTGATAAGAATGAGTGGAAAATTGTTGAAGTCACTACTTAATTATAACATTTTGATTACCAACACAACACCACCCGTCATATTTAACACCCGTTCAACCACGAATTGAAAAATACATTATGTCTTTTGAATTTGCCCAAGCAAGTCGTTCTCGTTTATTTTCTGTACCTAATATTCCAATATCTACTACACATTGTAATAGGTTATGGGCCCATAATCGAGAACGACTTGCTTGGGCAAATTCAAAAGACGTAGTGTACCTATTTTTCAATTCGTGGTTGAACGGGTGTTAAGGTGCGTTTACACTTCGCGAAATTTCCTCGCGAGACTGATGGGTGAAGCCCTCGCCCGAGACTACACAACGAAACAAACCGTGAAACAGACGCGCGAGGCACGACGGCAGAGGTGAGCCGTCCGTTCTCGCGAGGCGGCCATGGCAAAGACAATACACCTGCCTCGCACAAACAAATATACACGTCTACACTTCGAGAAACAACAAGGCCGAAACTCCTTTGTTGCGCGCCAGAGACCGACTGGCTGACCGCTCGCTCTTTCGTCTCGCATGGGATCCTCGCAGAGGCGTGATTCGGGTTCTAAAAGCGTCTACACGCCGCGAAACAAGTTTAGAAATAGAATCCCTCGCGAGGAAATTTCGCGAACGCACCTTTAAATATGACGGGTGGTGTTGTGTTGGTAATCAAAATGTTATAATTTAGTAGTGACTTCAACAAAAATCACATGAGATTGTCCTCCTCCGCCAATACGACAGTTATTCCTCAGAAAATTGGTCGGCCTTATGCCAGTAGCGCCTTGACTTTGCCAATGTTGTCTACCGGTGAGTAACGCACGTTTTACTCAAGTTACTACGCCTAAGAGGCTCCTAGTTAGTATTAGGTGCGAAATGTTTGATTGTGCGACTGAGAAATTTTAATAGATTTGAGTTTTGAAAGCATCACTAATCATGAAATTGACTTTCATTATTTTCAATATTAAGTCCTAGGTCAATATAATAGAAGCTAGGCATTGCGATTATGTGGTAAACTAAAATTTTCATGCGACTTCTGGAAAATTGAACGCCTTGGAGGCGCATTGTTAGTATTTGGAGAAGTAGCGGCTCATGTTAGTTTTCAGGGTTAAGGATTCCAAGATGGCTCGTGCGAAGTAGCTGCTAATGCTCTGATCATAATGAAATTGATGAATCATTGAACATTGATTAATTGATGTAATTAGCTGGTATTAATTACCCAGGATGCGAACAGTTACCTTGGCCAATGTGCTGGCATACAGTTAACTGGGCCCATAATCTAGTGGTCCGTGGATTGTAACCACGCTTTGCTACCATGAACGGTCTGATCCTCTTTAAATGAAATTTAAAATATAGATCACTCATTTTTTCAGAACCTCTTCTACCAGCTTTTGCTGGGAAAACATTGACAAAAATAGTTTGCCCTAAAGGTGCGATTTCCCTGGCGCGTCTGCGGCGGGCGGCCGGCGGCTGGCGATTTTGTCATGTACCTACTCAGCCGCCGGCCGCGCCGCGCCGCGTCGCGCTGTAGAACAACGTTTTCTCAGTGGCGCGGCGCGGCCGTTTTTCCCCCTAGTTTCGATAATGTTGCGCGAGATGAATAATTTTGGTTTCTGTGTCTGTCTTCTTCTTTGGTTCCGTGTCTATCTGTAAGTTGGTACCTAAATCCTTGTAACGAGCAAAACTACATGAAGTTACTGTCCGAATTCACATTATCCATCCGAATTCGATGACATTTTCAGGAATTGTGGGTTCAGGACACTAGATGGTGAAAAATAACGATCATATGGTCCATAGTTTCCCTTCGATTTCGATGGTACTTTCAGGGATTGTGGGGTTGAAAATCTGGTTGGTCCCGTATAAATTTGAATGATTGAATTTTTGAGAATAAATATTATGCATCGGATCATCTATAACATTCGGGTTATGGATGCGAAGTAGATATGAGGAGTTTGATTTCATAAGATAGGCACTATATCCATTTTGGTTAATCGTGAGAAAAACGCAAAAAAACCATAACGACATGAAAAAAGTGCTGTAAACCAATGATGTTCTTTATATATTTCTAAATTATAATAAATATTTTTGGAAAGAAAGGTAAATTAGTCCAAAGTTTAAAATAATTTTGAACGAGATTTGAAATATCAGGTTTATGAATATAGTACTTTTGGATACAAAACGTGGCGTTTAGTACTTTTTGGAATCAATCGAATTGGATATAGTTCTTTTTGAAAACAAACGAAGTGAATAAGGCACTTTTTGAAACAAAACAGATAAGAGACCGCCATTGTGCTGGATACAGTACCTTTTGAAATTAAACGGAATATTCACCCTTGTTTTTCGAGGGAATAGATAATCTTTTGCTTCAAAACGATCGCATTTTTATGAAGAACTAACCCTTAAAACCCTGGGCAAGTATTAACTCAATATCGATAGAAATGGTCGTTAGTAGGTACCTTCGGGAATCAAACTCCTCATATTTATGTGCTACATCCACTTAGTAGACTTTTCAGGTGTGAAATAATAGGTAGGTACATACATTTCTTAATGTATAAACATGTATCTCTTTTCAGAGGGTTGTATTTATAAGAAGAGAAAATGTTCGCTTGGTACTGATCTTCTTGTGAGTTTGAGTTTGCCATACACGCCAGGCTCAATACTGTAACTCACAGTAAAATGTAGAAACATTGCGGGTTTGCATACCCTGGCCGCGAAGGCAGCGCGGCTGGACTGCTCACTAGACCAGTCGGGTCGCAGCCGCGGCGGCTGTCATGTAGCCGCCCAGAATGGCCCATGTAGCCGCCGAGACGAGCCGCCGGCCGCGGCCGCGCCAGGGAAATCGGTCTCATCTGAAAACACTGAAGCAGTGGGGAGCGTCTGGTCGCGAGCCGCGGCCGCCCGCCGCAGACGCGCCAGGGAAATCGCACCTTAAGACACAAATTTTAAAAAAACAGAGAAAAATACAAAAATAAGTAAAAACGTAATTATAATGGAGTACAAGGAAAATGAAAATAAATACCACTCCAACTTGGTAACAATAATAACCGTATCGAAGTTGTACGAGTATCAATGCATGAATAATCCTTTTTTTTGTTACGAAAGTGGGGAAACTGTTTAAGAGCGAAGGGGAAGTCACCCCAACAGTGTTGGACTCCCCATGAAGTATTGGGCCTACCAAATAAAACCCCACTCCCTCTGCTTAGGACTCACCCCGGAACCACTTGAACAGTATTACTTCAGGGTGAGCCCTTTTTTGTGCCAAATGGCTGCTCCTACTTCTGGTCTCTCCTTCAATTTCTATTCCTCATCTTCTTCCTCCCATCTTCGATCCAGCTTTTTTGCTTTGAGGACTGATGTGACAAATACTGCAATTGCGTCCCATATCGACTTGTTCTTAATCATCTCATGTATGATTGTCTGTGGACGCCATGTTCCGATGACCTCTTCCGCACTCCTCCTCATACCCTGCATGCATGAATAATAATCCTTCGGGAATCGTATTCCGCACGAGAAGATGTTTATCACGATAACCCCCAGAGAGCACTAGTGATCGGCACTAGATTTTCTCATCTTCACATTATCTGTGAAGATTTGCTTTCAGATTAGGGGGAAACCTAAATTGCATTTTGCAAAAAAAAAGATCAGAACGTCACAGAACTAGAAAAATCTTCTGTATTTCAAATTAACGAAAAAATCGGAACGCCACAGAACTAAAAAAATCTCCTGTACTTTAAAGGATTTAAAAACACTACCTAACCCAGATGTAGGTACATACCTAGGAGGTACTCATGGCTCAAAAATTAGTTCTATTTCTATTGTGCTACAACTGTAAAAAATCAAAGTAATTAGAAAATCGAAATAATTTATTTTAAAGGCTAACCACGCCTGCCAACCCGGATGATGGCCGATCAAGCCATTCCGTGTTTGGATTTTGGTCAAAAAATTGTATATTATAGTCAGTAGCATGTAAAGAATTATTCTTAATTATTTTTCGTTATAAATAAAAGTCCGTTTTCGTTCATTCATTCATTCTAAACGTTAACCAATGCAATTGCAATTTTTCTTTCCTCGATTCCAAAAGCTCATTATTGAAAATAATAAACCAACATTGGTGATCCAATAAAAATCACATTAACCATTATTTGCTGCCGAACTAATATTCATCTTCCGAATTGACATCAACGTGAATGTTTGGATTCGTCCAATCTTCCATCACAGTTGAACAAACCTGAGCTCAGCTGTTCGAGAGAAGTTATTTTTAAATTCGTCCTTCCTCTTAAGGATTCAATCACTTGCCAAACTTGGTAAGGAGATCAACTTGACTTAAGCATGGAATGCGTGATCTCCGCCCTCTTCGAAACAAGTGATCGACGAAAACTATGTCAAGGTCGGGTTAATGAATATTCATCTGGTTCATGCAGAGTGCTCAACGAAGCGTATTTTCATCTTGTGCGGATAGACTTTAATCTCATTTTTCCTGTTCTTCGTGATTCTCGTTTAATAGGCCAGAGTAGTTAGTCCATCATTATTAATCGGCTTTATAAAGTACCATTGGCAGACTGGTAGCTCGTAAGAACAGTCACGATTGAACGTTTTTCGGAAACGGAATCTTAGGCTACTATGGGTATACTATTACTAGAGCTCGGCAATATATGCGAAATAAAACCTCAAAATATGCACGTAGATGCCCAATATATGCATTTGTACTTATGCGCGAAAAAATCCGAAAATATGCCTTCAAAATATGTGCAAGATAGTTGAACAATTGAATAATAAATGGGAAACTAAGTCTTTTCAGTAAATAGTTACTTGTATTTATTCAATTTTTTTGTAAGTACATTTTTATACAAAATCATTTTATACGATTTTTACAATAGTTTTACTCAGTTTTTAGACAAAACATTTAATTGTTAAAATATGTTAGCTTGTACTAGTAAGTGCTTTTCCAAATTTTCAGTTGTAAAAGATTTTCTCAAATCGTGCAATAATAGTTTCAAACGGGAGAATGACCGCTCCACATCTGCTGAGACAATGGGGGGTGCGCCTTGATTTTTTTAAGATTTTTAATCGAAAGTAGACTACATCCTGAGAATTTAGGCACCAACCGCGACCTTCTAGCGTGAGTAGATCTGTTTCTATGGTTTTTCAAAGTTTCGACCGTTTATGACGTCACGCGCCCCTCTCGCCTGGGAAGGACCCCCCAGCCCACTGTGACGTCATAAACGGTCGAAATTTAAAAAATTCATAGAAAAAGATTTACACGCGCTAGAAGGTCGCGGTTGGTACCAAAATTCTCAGAATGAGGTCTACCTTAGATTAAAAATAACAATAACAGTTTTTTCCTACCCAGGCGCACACCCTATTGGTAGATATTTGAAAGACGCCACTTCTTGAGGAGTGTTTGACCAATTGCTGGTGTTGGGTGAGTCGCCTTCCAACACTTTCGCCAACACAACGACAATTTTCCAGCCAGGATTTCGTTTGAGTACACACTCTAATTTTTCTCGAACGGTTTCACCTGTTTTTCCGGGCCATGATAACGCCTCCTCATTAGAGGAAATAGCTGACAAAACTGGAAAATATGGCTTTTGTCAAGAAATGCCCATTATATGCACTTATACTAAAAACTGCGAATATACGCAAATATATGCACGATAAAGTTAAATTTGGAGCGACAAAATGGCTTGAATATGGCATATTTGGGCTCCTTACAGCTTGGGCATATCGCAAAAAAAATATGCAATTATGAAAAATGCCGAGCCCTAACTATTACTATTGAAAACCACTTGTATTGTTTCCACTACACCATGGTCGTCGTTACATGGCATTATCTAGTTTTGCTACCTTCAATACATTACATTCTGAGAAAGTGGACTAACTTGGAATTTATTCAGTATTAGGAGTTGCAGACAACTTAAGGGTTTGACTTACGGTAAATCAAAAACACGAGTGTGAATCGCAAAAGAGGCCTAATCTCTATTCAAGTTTTTGCTGTCCAAAATGCAATCGCAGTAGATTGGTAGGTAGTAGATGGTGACAATGGCAAAGCCGAGTTCTTTGCAGACCCCACAACGATGTTTTGCTGGTAGGAACTTTCTGTCAAAATGAACTTGATTACTATACATATAATCCTGCGTGAAAATTAATATATGATAGGTAGGTACTAGAAAAGCAAGTTCTTCGCAGACTGGTGATATTTACTGAAAAATAATAATCCGTTAATAATTTGCAGAGCTTTTTGGCGTATACTATACATCACCCCTAATTACTCATTAGAAAAAAAAATAATAATAATAAGATTGCTTCTAATGTTTTGCAAATTCAGTTACTGTCACTCGATGGAACTCAGCAGGATTGTCAAAATGGTCGTAATGCTTATGTCAAAACCAGATAAAACTAAATAATGCCTTGGAATAACACTGAAAGGTATGTTCTGGATTGTTCTGGATTCAAATTAATTGGTGGGCGCAACAATTAACAAAATCAAAATTCTTCGCTATCCACGACATAAGTTCTATAGGGAGCGAACGGTTGGTCCTACAGACCTCTAGGTGGTCTCATTCGATTGTAAAAATGCATTACTATTTTAAGTTGATGAAAAAACAATACCTTCATGTTGAAAGTTTTCTTAGCCAGGGCATTTCAAACATTTCACCCCTTATTTTTCACCCCTTAGAAGTGACTGGCATCAAGCAAAAGCTTTGGGACACAACTAAACCCCAATGGAGCCCATATTACCAAGTTTCATAAAAATCGGATCATTGTAAGTTAGGAAAATACCTCACATTTTTGGATTCTTTGTACATAAATATGTAGGTAAGATTTGTACTAAGATCACCCACTCCTGTACAGCAGCGACTTTCCGGAAGTTGATCACAATACCACAGCAACATTCGCAGACGACACTGCTATCCCGGCAGTTGGTGACAGCAACGTCAATCAATCCTCTTCCAAATCAGCCAATGGACGTTAAAATTGAGCATCAGATTGAATTTTACCAACGGGAAAATCAATCATCCGTGCTTTCTCCCTGATTTTAAAAAAAATTTTAATCGAAATTAGACCTGGATCCTGAGAATTTTGACACTAGCCGTTCTCTTTTTGGATGAGTAGATCTTTTTCTACTTTTTCTATGATATTTCAAAGTTTCGAATGTATATGACGTCACGCGCCCCTCTCGCCTGGGCGGGACCCCCCAGTTCACTGTGACGTCATGAGCATTCGAAACTTTGGAAAATCATAGGAAAAGGTCTTCTCACGCTAGAAGGTCGCGGTTGGTGTCAAAATTCTCAGAATGAGGTCTAGTTTAGATTAAAAATAACAATAAACAGTTTTTCCTACCCATGCGCACACTCCATTCCCTACGAGAATGAAGCCAAATACATCGGCATTACGTTAGATGCCAAGCTCAGGTGGAAGGAACATGTCAAAAAGAAGAGGACTGAGCTCGCATTGAAATTTAGAAAGATTTCTGTACAATCAAGTACTTAAGCCTGTTTTGATGTATGGAGTGCAGTTGTGGGGCTGCACCGCTCCAACAAGACAGATCATCCAACGTTTCCAGAACTCTGTACTACGATGTATCACTAATTTGATGGTATAATGGTTTGTTAATCAGTCCTTTAAAATTGATTAGGAAGGAATGTAGAACAAGCATTACTTTTATAAAAAACTGCGGAAAAAATTTTTTCCGTTGTTTCAGTTTCCTTTGTTACTATGGGAAAAATGTTTTCCGCAGTTTTTTATAAAAGTAATGCTTGTTCTGCATTCCTTCTCAATTCTCATTCATTCTCCGATTAACAAAGAATTATACCATCAAACAAGTTTAGATCTATTGAAACGAGCGTTTCTGAATAATTTTGAAAGATTGGATAATGAAACAAGCAAGAAGTGTACTTTCTTCATAAAACTGATAAGCCTGAAGATGCTGGCAAGTTGCCCCAGCGAAACTGTAGCTAAATAATATACAACAGAAAATTTATTCACAAAAAGGACCCAGAGTCGTTTCGACCACCAACAAGACTATATCATCCGACTCAACACCCTTCAAAAATTATCAATAAATAATAATAATGGATGAAGTGATTGAAGACCGGGCAACGGCTCATCTTGCCAGACTGAAAGATCATGCGAATGAGCAAGCTGTAAAGCTCCTAGATGTGGAAGATCGGTGTGCAGTAACTCGTCTAAAACCGCATGAACTTGTGTAGGAAGTGAATGTGATAGTTTCGAGAAACACGGATAAAGTTATGTATCTTAGGTCCTGAAAAATGTATTGTGGTAGTATAAGCTTGATTTATATTGTTAAGGTGTCTACTCGGTGCAATGAAAGCTTTATTTAAAAAAACAAGTGGGTGTGGCACATAGCTTCCTCGTACCCATAACCCGACTATATAGATGATCCGATGCATAGTAGATAATATAAAACACCAATCTCTAAGTACCTTTCACTACCCTCATAGGGGACCATCTACACGCTAATCTGGCCAATTCAAGAAAATTTCATCAAATTCGGATGAAAAATGTAAGTGTTATGGCTGTTACAGGGATTTTACGTTTGCGCATACGCAGTCGCTTCTATCAGTCCGGGGATAATGATTTTCATAGGGGACCGTCTACAACCTAATTCGCATAATCCCTGAAAATTTCATTGAAATCGGATAGAAAATGTGGAAATTATGGCCGTTACAAGGAATTCACGTTTGCGCATGCGCAGTCGCCTCTATCAGTCCGGGGATAATGATTTTCATAGGGGACCGTCTACACACCAACCCGCACAATCCCTGAAAATTTCATAGAAATCGGACAATAACTTCGTATAGTTATGCGCGTTACAAGGAATTCATGACAGACAGACACACAGACAGACAGACACACAGACACGGAACCAAAATTGTTCAGAAAGGTCTAAAACGCAAAACGCGAGTAAAAATTTTGATTTTGGAGAACTTTTTTTTTTCGTCCTTGAAAAGTGAAAACAAAGCTTCCGCTACCTTGGTAGACTCGGAAGCAAAAAATAAACGTCTGCCAAGTGGGTATGGCACATAGCTTCCTCGTATCCATAACCCGATTGTATAGATGATCCGATGCATAGTAGTTAATCTCAAAACATCAAAACGAGTTAATCTGTTACATCCCTGAAAATTTCATTGAAATCGTACGGAAAATGTAGAAGTTATGGCCGTTACAAGGATTTCACGTTTGCGCATGCGCAGTGGCTACTATCAGTCCGAAGGTGGTGATTTTCATAGGGGACCATCTAAATGCTAATCTGTAACATCCCTGAAAATTTCTTTGAAATCGGATGGTAAATGTAGAAATTATGGACGTTACCAGGAAATCCACGTTTGCGCATGCGCAGTGGCTACTATCAGTCCGAAGGTGGTGATCTTCATTGGGGACCATCTACAACCTAATCCGCATAATCCCTGAAAATTTCATCGAAATCGAGTAGAAAAAGTGGAAGTTATGGCCGTTAAAAGGAAATTCACGTTTGCGCATGCGCAGTGGCTACTATCAATCCGAAGGTGATGATTTCCATAGGGGACCATCTAAATACTAATCTGTAACAATCCTGAAAATTTCATTAAAATCGGATGGAAAATGTGGAAGTTATGGCCGTTACAAGGAATTTACGTTTGCGCATGCGCAGTCGCTTCTATCAGTCCGGAGATGATGATTTTCATAGGGGACCGTCTACACACCAACTCGCACAATCCCTGAAAATTTCATTGAAATCGGACAATAACTTCGTATAGTTATGCGCGTTACAAGGAATTCATGACAGACAGACAGACACACAGACACACAGACACTGAACAAAAATTGTTCAGAAAGGTCTAAAACGCAAAACGCGAGTGAAAATTTTGATTTTGGAGAACTTTTTTTTTCGTCCTTGAAAAGTGAAAACAAAGCTTCCGCTACCTTGGTAGACTCGGAAGCAAAAAATGTGGAAGATGGATGGGAATAGTGCTTTTGTGCTTCAAGGTATTGTCATAAACCATGAAATTTGGCGGGTGGGTTATAATTTTGCTTCCGAGTCTACCAAGGTAGTGGAAGCTTTGTTTTCACTTTTCAAGGACGGAAAAAAAAGTTCTCCAAAATCAAAATTTTCACTCGCGTTTTGCGTTTTAGACCTTTCTGAACAATTTTGGTTCCGTGTCTGTCTGTCTGTCTGTGTGTCTGTCATGAATTCCTTGTAACGCGCATAACTATACGAAGTTATTGCCCGATTTCTATGAAATTTTCAGGGATTGTGCGGGTTGGTGTGTAGACGGTCCCCTATGAAAATCATCATCCCCGGACAGATATAAGCGACTGCGCATGCGCAAACGTGAATTCCTTGTAACGGCCATAACTTCTACATTTTCCATCCGATTTCAATGAAATTTTCAGGGATGTTACAAATTAACTTGTTTTGATGTTTTGAGATTAACTACTATGCATCGGATCATCTATATAATCGGGTTATGGATACGAGGAAGCTATGTGCCACACCCACTTGGCAGACGTTTTTTTCTTGCTCGATTTCAAGTGTTCACTATTGCAGATAATAAACCTAAAGTGCCTGCACTCTGTCTAACCGATTTAGCGGCCGTGGCGCCTCGGATTATGATTGGGCCGTCAACTTGGCGGTTCTCTAGGACTTGGAGAGGGCGTTCGACCAGATTCGGGGAGCCTGGGTATGAGGCGAGCGGCGGAAGGGGGACTTCGCCCCTATAAGGGGAGAAAGTTTCAGGGGTGCTCGTTTTATCCTTGCCAAACCCGTGCGGTTCTGCCTCCCCCACCGTTCGGTGGATCTTTGGAAGTTTTACATCTATTCTTCTTTTGTACGTTGAAAATGCCACGAAACAAGTTCAAGGTCGAGTGACTGGTCAAGGACGCGCTCATCTCCGACATTCTAATCTATTCGGCTCATGAGACTTTTGACGTGCGCCGTTTTCAAGGATTTCAAGCAAATTCGCACGGCATTGAGCATTGATTAAAACAAACGCGCGTTGACCCTCCCTTCACATCAGAACTCAAACATCCTGTGACCATCTGTTGATCAAAGGGACTGCACCGACTCGTTTAGATGGTCCCCTGTAAATTTCATCTTCCGGGTCAATAATAGCCTCTGCGCATGCGTGATGTAAAATCTGTCAAGCCTCATTTTCTCGTTATCAAATCCCATTTCGCGCAAAATGTCAGGAGGATAGTTAGAGTAGGAACTCACTAAAAACACGACTACTTTGGGGAAATACCTCAGCAAAGAAATGTTTAGTTTGAGGAAACGAAAAATGAACTCAAAATGTAGATGAATATACAGTATTCCTCGGTCAGTAAGTCATCATCACATCATCGGAATGAATTTTTAATGGAGTGCATCTTTAAACCACGTCGTCTTCATCGTTCAAATTATACTGCCTACTGATTCCGTTCAGGTAAATCAGCAAGTCTCCGTCCTGTTTATATTGCTGCCAGTGTCTATCTAGCGCACCCAGCAAGTCACGGGTTGACATTTTCAGAACATTGGTGGCTCCTAAAAGGAGGAGATTGGTTCTGAGTAGTAGATCCGTGGAACATAATAATATTATGTCTATATGAACCCGTTTTGACGTGATAACGTCTTATAAATTGGTTTACCGGGACACTTCAAGAAACTGCGTTACGCTCCGTTCACGGAGGGGGTGCAGCTCGGCGCTCCCTAAAGGCGGGCGGCCCCTCCCCTTCCCCCCCGCTCACAAAAGCGGGAGCGCCCCGCCCCCCTTCCCTGGCACTCACTCCCCCCCCCCACCCATGGGAAATACCTACTACCTACGGGAAATACCTACTCTGCGCAATTTGACAAAGAATTTTATTTTATCCTTCTTCCTACTATACAAATGAATATTAACATTAAAATTATTTTACCACTCAAAGTCGTTGTCACGTAAAACTTTCGCCCGTATACCGACTTTACAGGCAACAACACAGGGTTTTTTTATTGAAAGGGAAATGTGACATTTTCGGCCATTTTCACTTTTTTTTATTTTCTGGGTCTCCATACTTGGTTGCATCGATTGCGATTAAAAGGAACCTCGTATCATTGACGCTTCCCATAGAAAAAACAGGTTGAAATTTCCGATGTCTTTTGAAAGGGGCTATGTGAGCCACATAACCCCTTTCAAAAATGAACTTACTCACTCGCTATGTGGTCGACGAGGAGTTTCAAGACTCAAATAATAAACTGTCAGGTTGGTTTATAATAATTAATATGTCGGTAAAGGGAGGGGGTTAATTTTTGTTTCTTGGCCGATTCCTAAGCTTTGTTATTGAAAATAATTAACCGAAATCACTTCCTTTTGAATCTCCACCTCGCCCTAACTAAGACAACAATTCCAAGTGGGTGTGGCACGTAGCTTCCTCGTATCCATAACCCAACTGTATAGATGACCAGATGCATAGTAGTTGCTCTCAAAATATCAATCTCTTAGTACCTTCCACTACCCTCACAGGGGACCAACTAGACGTCAACCCGCACAATATCTGAATATTGTTGCAAAATGTAGAAGTTATGGCTGTTACAAGGATTTCACGTTTACGCATGCGCATAAGATACTTTCAATTTGGGGACCATGATTTTCATAGGGGACCATCATCATCCCAACTCGCATTATTCCTAAAAATTTTATCAAATCAGATGGGAAATATAGAAGTTATGGCCGTGGTGAGGATTTCACGTTTGCGCCTGCGCAGCGGCTACTATCAGTCCGGGGGTAATGATTCTCATAGGGACCATCTACACCCCCACCCGCACAATCCCTGAAAATTTCATCAAAATAGGATGAGAAATGTAGAAGTTAAGGCTGTGGTAAGGATTTCATGACAGACATACAGACAAACACGGAACCAAAATTATTCAGTAAGGTCTGAAACGTATAACGCGAGTGGAAATTTTGATTTTGGAGAACAATTTTTTCAATCTTTAAAAGTGAAAACAAAGCGTCCGCTATCTTCGTAGACTCGGAAGCAAAATTCGACAAAAACGAACAATTTTTCCATGTGAGAGGCATAGATTTCTCCCGTGCTATCGTGATTACACTCTCATCAAAAGAAAAGTGCGCTTAGTAGATCTTTCACCCCAAAAATCCTCCCCAAAATTGTTATGACCTGCAGCAATGCTCAAAAATCCATTCTGTGAATTGCCGGACTCCCATCAACCCATTCATTTCCATTAGCTGACCTAGAGAGGTTGAAGAATTACATTCCTGAAGAACATTTTTAACATTTCATGTTGGCCAAATAATAAACTGATCATATACATATTTTATGTAATGATGTTTTATGTACATATTTTCATCAAAATATGTTTCATTCAATGAATAAAGCTGTTTATTTAAATGATTTCAGTCCTGAAAAATCGATTTTTTTTAAAGGGGGTATGTGAGAGCATTTCAAATTGCAATTTGATACACTTCCCCTTGCTGAAAAAATCTGAAAAATTCTGGAGGATTGTAGAGTATTAAACTGTATTGGAATATTTCAAAAAATGGGATGTTTTGATCGTTTTGACGACTTGGGACAGTTTTTAGCGTTTTCCCGAAAGTCACAAATGACACATAACCCCTTTTAAAAAAAACGGGTTCATATAGACACGTAGCGTGTATACAACGTCGATTACAAAAAAAATGAAACCTACCTTTTTTGCTGATTGTAATTTTCAGATCCGATTCAGCTTCAGGTTCGAGCGTGTGCTCATTTTGGTTTATTATTTTCAATAATAAACCTTTGGAATCGACCAAGAAATTTTTATTTAACCCCCCCCCCCCTCCCTCCTCAAAATTTTTACGTTTTAAGGTACGTAGAATCCAGAAATTGAATAAAAGATGTTCCGTCCGTCCGCCGTACGCGACACTTTCCTTAGTTACCATGGACGGATTTTGATGAAATTTGGTATACAATAGGCTCCTTTAGGGTCTAGTAGTTGTTCTCCGAAGCTTATGGTTAATGTCGGTCACTTCTAAGGGTTGATATTTTGAAAAAGCCCCAGCTCAAAAAATTTCGATATAAAGGTATACTGTTTAAGATAGTATTGAATTTGTTGAGACCACGTGGAGCTCTGTAAGACAAACCGTTCGCACCCTACGAGAACTTAAGGGTTGGACTTACGATAAATCAGAAACACGAGTGTGAATCGCAAAAGAGGCCTAATCTCCGTTCAAGTTTTAGCTGACCGAAATGCGATCGCTGTAGATAGGTAGGTAGTAGATGATGACAATGGCCAAGCCGAGTTCTTTGCACACGAATGATAGGTATAGCGTAACACGGGTTCTGTCTTTAAAACGCTGCAAATCATTACTCAAAGATTTATTATATTTCTATATAATATATAAGATTTATTATTTTTTCTATATATATAAGATTTATTATTTTTCTATATATTATATAGAAAAATAATAAATTTTCGTGTAATGATTTGCAGCGTTTTAAAGACAGAACCCGTGTTACGCTGGAATCGGTACACACAGAGACATTACAGTTCGTCTTGAGATTGCAGCATCTGAATGATGACTCCTTGGTGTCATATATATACGCCTACTATGTTTGATTCATTCATTTTTGGTTTATTATTTTCAACTAGCTGAAAAGCCTACTAAAAGCAGGCAAAAAAATTGTAGATATGTAAAAAAAATTTGATGTCGCGGCCTGGAATCGAACCCGGGACCCCCACGTTCGGGCGACATAGTATGTACGTACGTACGTACGTACGGTTGGCGTTTTATGTATATAGATTGTGAACCGTAAAAAAAATGTAACCCCCTTCAAAATTCGTTGGTTTACGTTTCAAGGTACATTGATTCTAAAAATCGAATAGAATTTGGCCGTCCATCTGTCGTAAGCAGTACAGCAAGGCACTTTCCTTAGTTACCATGGACCAATTTTGATGAAATTTGGTATTTGGGGTCTAATTGTGTCTGGAACCTTTTGATTCATGTTAGTCACTTCTAAGAGCTGAAATTTGGAAAACTCCTAGCTCAAAAACTCCCTTTATAAAGGTATTGCTTTTTAATCAATTTAAAATATTATTGAGTTTTTAGAATCGAATGAGACCATCCAGAGCTCTGTAGGAACTTCGTTCGCTCTTTATGGAACTTAAGGGTTAGACTTGATCAGAAACATGAGTGTAAATCCCAGGAGAGGCCTAATCTCCGTTAAATTTTAGCTGACAATAATACCATAATGGCTTGTTCTCAGTTTTTCGTACTCAGCAACCATTAATAAAATGTCCTAATGAAGGCACCCACAACTCTCTATTTCTTTGAAGTGCGTGA
Organism: Apolygus lucorum; assembly: GCA_009739505.2. Classification (NCBI taxonomy): domain Eukaryota; kingdom Metazoa; phylum Arthropoda; class Insecta; order Hemiptera; family Miridae; genus Apolygus; species Apolygus lucorum. Next base: position 46,328,273 of record CM019171.2, on the reverse strand, counting down.
GAAGCGTTTATTTCTTCAAAATTTATGGCTACCTTTGTGCTGCCCCCACTTGGCGGAGTACTCTCGTACACCTAATAGTTCGATTTTCCTCATATTCGGTAGTTCTAACAAACTCCAATCATGTCATGGATCACGAGACAGAAAAACATGATAATTTCTCCCTTATACACCACCCCCCTGCAACTACCGGTTATCAGAACCCACCTCATAAAGCATCCCATTCTGAAGCTTATAATCAGACCTTTAATTTGAATGTAATTCAACTATCCGACCATTCAACTATCAGACCTTACTTAAGAGAGAAAACAGTGAAGTATGGGATAAAATTTGTATATTTTTAAATGAGACCGGTCCGCAGATTTGATTTACCTATTCAATTTACATATTCCTTATTAGAAAAGTTGATATAATATATTATTGTTTATTATATTAATAATAGAAAATATGCTAGTTATATTATTTTATTAGAAAATTACCAAGTTTGTCATTATTTTGATATGATAATGCATTGATTATAATTTTGGAATTTTTTTGTACTATGCATGGCTTAATGTAAATAAACAATGCCAAAAAAAAAAAAAAAAAATTGAATGTACACAAATGGTCCTTAAACGATTCAGCTTTTGGGATTTAGAGCTTTGTGTACAAATTTGTTTCCCTGTATGACAATCTGTAGTCAACTTCCGCACCAACTGAGTCCTTGTATTTTTCTGCGGAAGATCCCCAACTCGGCTGACGTCTTCATTTTAACATTCTATCTTGCCATCAATCTCGATCTAAAATCTAATCCGTATTCACTCTTCACTGTAAAACCATCGCAGACATCTATATATGAATGAAATAACGAGGAATGAGGAAAATCAGGCACTACGTAGCGACCCAATCGTTTTCTGGAAGGTCTCCAGACTGAGTTACGACCGAGATAGGAGTAATGGATTGAGAAGCGTCTCTAAAAGTGATGAAAGATAGGCGGAGAAAACATATTTCATTTAGTTGATGCGTTCAAGAGGTAAGGTGAGGTCCTTCGAAGGCCCATATCAGGGGTCGCTCTGATGAGGTGACCTACCCAGCAACCCCTTTGTTCACTTCTTTGAAGGTTCATAGTGGGAATGGTAAGTTTTATCATATTCGGAAAGAGAAACAGTACAAATCTCATTTTATTGATCTTTCCTCATTGAGGCTGCTCTGAAGGTGTCTAAATGATTCCTGATGTTGACTAGAGTGATTTAATCTGTATAATCTAATTAGGTAATCTAGGTATTTGACAAATTTTGGCCTCAACCAGACTCTGAACATTGGAAATATATTTTGCAAAATTCCATTTTCAGATTAAATTCAGTAATTTACCAAGTACCCTCTGCTGAGTTATAAAAAAAGTCACAAATTCTGTGGAGAAGTAACGCACCTACAAACTAAATGTTTGTAGCATTCGCACTTTGAATTGAACCTTTCGCAATTTGGACTAAAATTCCCAAAAATAGAATTGAAATTTTCCTCAAAATTAATTGAACTTTACGCAAATTGAATAAACTTTCTGAAAATGGAATTGAAGTTCTCGCAAATTGAATACTACATAGCAGGTACGTGAAAAGATCAATGATATTAAGTTCAGTTTTCTTATTAATAAATGAATAGTTTACGTTCAGATTAACTTTGTTGAAGTTGAACATACTTTTTTGGCTAAAACAACAGATTTGTCAAAGATCTTATTCAATTTTTGGAAAGTTTAATTCAATTCGCGAAATGTTCAATTCAAATTGCGAATGCTATAAACAATTTAGTTTGTAGGAACGTTTCTTCCCTACAGAATCTGTGGCGTTAGTTTTACAACTCAGCAGAAGGTACCTGGTAACTGACTGAAATGAGAGTGCGAATGCACACATTGTAATTCCTTGATTTAGATAAGTATAACATAGCATGAAATAATTAATTGAATAAACCTCGCCCATTCGAACAGGTTGGATAAGTTCTTATGAGAAAATGTTGGGAATTAACTCAAAGGAAACAGTACTTCTACTGAGAAAGAACCCAACCTAATGAAGGGGAAGGCTGCCAAAACAAAAGAAATGTCTATCTGATTTTGGTCTAAATGATTAAATGATCGAACGAAAAGAATAAATAATAAGGACCAAATATTACTACGAAGGTTTCAATAGAGCCTCTCCAGGGGCACTGAGTACAAATGAAGAATGAGACTGAAAAGCTGAACGCATTTGAGATCGTCAACTGTGTGAGCTAAATTCATTTCGATTGGCCCCTGACTCATTATGCAATACTCTTCCTACTTATCCTCCCCAATAAAAGGTATGTTCATCAGACGTACAATTACTGTTTTAGATACGGAATTAATCTGTTGAATCGTACGCCGTTGATGGGCATGGAATTACTTGCGCCCCGTAAATGGAAGAGGCTCTGTTATTATGGTAATCGGAAGCTGTGATTTCGGGCGTAGGCGCTCTACGGGGCGCAAGGCACAAACACACTTCTGGGTTGTATTGGCTCATTTGCGTATTTATACATTTGCATGGGGTTAAGAGGTACCTGTAAACTAAATTAACGTTTTTATACGGATTCTCTTGGAAATTACCATTTCTTGAACGAGAAGCTTACGATCCTGTTGATATATCGCACCTCAAGAACAGGCTGCTACAAGTAGAAAATCGCAACTTTCGGGGAGACTCATTTGAGCCCCTGAAAAGCCAAGTGGCATAAGTCAAATTTCGGATGAAACGGAGATAAGTGCGGAAACGTAATATGAACATTCAGCTTCGTTTATTGGCCTAGTGGTCATAAGTCTAGCGCTTCGAGAATAGCCCAAGAGAAGGCATCACAAGTTCAATGGGCAACATAAATTTGGGAGTTTTTCAGTAAGGTGGACGCAACAAATGCTTTATCTCAAAAACAGATTTCCATGACTTATGCCAATTGGCTTTTCAGGGGCTCATTTGTATTTTCAAGTTCCAAATCTAGCTTATAAAATTGTCAATTGCTTCCGAGTCTATAAAGGTAGTGGAAGTATTGTTTTCACTATTCAAGTTTGGGAAAAAAACAGTTCGAAGTCAGTCGCCAACCGATCTACACCTCTCTGAGGTCCTACCGGAAAATCGGTACTTGTACAAGAGAAGGGGTAGACTGTAAATACGCTTGTCGGAGTCCTACCAAGGCATTCCTTCTACAAAATCTAACTCCTCAGCACCTCTGAAACTCAAACTTTAAAACTTATCAACCATCTCGGTGTCCTGATTTCTACATAGACCAGAACCAAAATCATCGATTTATTCTCTTATTAAATTCACCTTTTGTAAAACCAAACCAAGTCAAAATTAACTTAAGTCAGTCAGATAGACAAACAGTAAACTCTCATTGAATAGTTTATTCCAGATTCACAGTTAGTACAAATCATAACAATATGCATGTACATTTGTATGCAAATATAGACGAGCTGGAAATTTTTATCCTTCAAAAATTTTATTAATTCATGGAAATTCAGTAAAAATTTAACTAATTAATTTTTTAAACAGAATCGGGAATTACAGGTATGTCTGATTGATTGAGATACACTCAAATCAATTTGATAAAATAGGAAATCGGTCTAATAATAAATTGACGTATTTGCTTCTTGCCTCTCACTCGCACCTTTGTCGTCTTCCATTGCCTTCAAACAATATGTAAGTAATCAGTATGAGGACCACGTGTAATTCCCATAAACTAAGTGCATAAGATCTCATTTAAGCTGGATAAAATAGTCTACTCGCATACCTCTCAAATCAAGAGATTGACTGCAACAGGTTAGTTTATTAAACCGGCGATGCAAAGGACAATGCGTTGGAAAACCTCTATTCCAACAGCCACGTCACAATGCATGTTGTACTGGGTAGAACCAAGTAAACCCTAAAGCCTCATTTTATGAAAAGACATTCTACTGTACAATGAAATGACGGACAATGGGACGAATTCAAGTGGTCAAGGCGGTTCCTTCCCCATTCAGTAGATAACGTTGTAGGCCTCGTCGCCATTGACGGATTTGAATGGCCTATCTTTGCCTTGCATACATCAACTATACACAAGTACAATGGATTTCGGGAGCTGTTGAGAAAATGCTTACTGAATTAGGAATCAGGAGTCAATATTCATGTCAATATTTTCAGCTCATCATTTTAAGCTGTTTCACAGCTAACGACTTTTTGAAGTTTCGGTGAAAAATTACCTCCAGGAAGTATTGTGTTTGAAATCACTGTTAAGGCTAAAGGGGACGGGGGTCTAGTATGATTCTGAGATGAGAGATGGCACTAGTGTCGCCCCATACTTTCATCCGGTTTATCTAAGCTTGAAAAATCGTTATTTTTAAATCTAACCATAATATGGTTAGATTTGAAAATAACAGTTTTTCAAGCTTAGATAAACCGGATGGAACATATATATTATGAATGTTATCAGAACAAGAAAATCTTACAAGCCATCATCTAACATAATATGGTAATATTATTACCAACAAACAAATTTTTTTAAAATATTTTTTATAAGTTTCATTCAATAATTGAAGTATGTTTTTAATTCAAAAATTTGAATATATCCCGTGTTTGGAAACTATCCTTCTATATGTTAGAATTATCACAAAACAATTTGTTTAAAAATTAGAGGCCGAAAGCGAAAAATTGGATTAAAAAAGGTGGCCGGGGAAGACTAGATGGAATTTGTAGGGATCCTATGTAGTAGTTACCTGTGATCGTTCGGTCTGTTCGGAATCAATTTAAGATGGAATCGAATTTTTAGAATCGAATGAGACCACCCAGGGCCCTGTTGGACTAACTCACTCCCTAAAATGGGCTTAAGGTCAACCAATATAACAGGGTTTATTCACCTTTCAAGGGTTATTGAACTGCTGTAATAGATTCTACAACAACTTTTACTATTACCTCGTAGCACTTTTTTTATTTCGCTTAAAGTGCAACTTTTTTTACTTTGAAATGGTGAAAAAAAACCTTAAGATTCCCTGTCGTAACATTTTGGCATTCATCTCATAGTAAACCTGAAAAATACCAATTTTTCAGGGTTACTATGAGATGTGAACGATGACCCTACCGTTGGAAAGCTGAATAAAAGGATGATGTTTTAAGCTTTTTTAGGCCTCTGAACAAAACAGTGTTTTAGCAGAAATAAATCACCATAATGTTTAAAAATAACATAATTGGAATATTTTAAAGTTTGAAGTAGAAAACTATCCTAGTGTACAGTTTTTCTGTACTGTCTAAGAGCTCATCATATTGGAAATTTTACGATCATTCCAAAGGTGTTATCTGATTTGAATTTGCATGGAAAATGATGGAGTTGTGACCTTTTCAGTGGCGGAAGGTTGAAAACATGGAAAAAATTCGAAGTAAAAAAGTGGCAAAGAGGGAAAAGTTGTTGGAACTTCGTTGTTGAATCGATTCTTATAAAGTATTGTTAATCGGATCTGGGAAACCCAGAAGGTAATAATAAACCATTGCGTAATAATTTGCAGCGTTTTCGTAATGACGGCCCTCACAACTCCCGTTTAGCGACATTTCTTCTATTTTACATTGTAACAGTTGATGGCAGATGGTTCTCAAGTAAAGAACAACTTAAGACACCAAACAGCCTTTTTTTTTATTTTCAATAATGAACCTTTGGAAACGACCAAGAAAATTTTTTTTTTTAACACCCCCTCTAAATTTGATGTTTTACGTTTCAAGGTACGTAGAATCCAAAAATCGAATAAAAATTTGGCTGGCCGTACGCGGCACTTTCCCCACTTAGCATTGACCGATTTTGATGAAATTTGGTATGTAGGCTCCATTTGGGGTCTAGTTGTGCCCCGAAGATTTTGGTTGATGTAGGTCACTTCTAAGAGTTCCAAAATGAATTGTGAAATTTTTAAAACGCCCTAACTCAAAAAATTTTGATGTAAAGGTATTTTTTTCCTTCAATTTAAGATTCTATAGAATTTTTTGAGACCACGCGGAGCTCTGTAGGACAAACCGTTCGGTCCCTACGAAAATTTAAGGGTTGGACGTACGATAAATCAGAAACACGAGTGTGAATCGCAAAAGAGGTCTAATCTCCGTTCAAATTTTAGCTGACCGAAAGCGATCGATATTTTTCTTCATGTTGGTTGGTGGTGGCAATGGCGAAGTCGTGTTCTTTTCAGACGAGTGATCTATGTAGAAAAATAATAAATTAATTTGCAGCGTTTTTAAGACCTTGGCTGAACCAACTTGTAATAAGTTAGTTACTGTCTCTCTGTAAAAAGAAATACACAGGTGGATAACGGAGAACAATAAATACAAGTACAATAATAAATACTTGTTACTGATGAAAAACTACCATTTGTCGATTGAACAATGGTGCTCCTCGTTTTAATAGTCAGTTTTTTCTACTATAAGAAAAGTCATAAAAACATTCGTGGGTACCCTTTTCAATTTGTGTACTGTTGACAGCTCGAAAACGATTCTCGGCTTTCGATACCCACCTCCGACTTCCAGCTGCATATTTACATCAGATCCACAACAACGATAGCATTATCGAGAGAAATACCGAATATTTTATGCATGCGATTACGGGACGAGAGTGTAATATTTTGTCAGATGGCGGTCTGTCGGCTATAAATTTTCGGAAAAAACGTTCAATTCGAGCTAATTTATACCGACGGTAGTCCGACAATGAGGTGGGAATCCCGGACTTTCTTCGACGCTCAATGGCCGGAGAATGCATATTTATCGGCAAGAGGGACTCGTTGGCTCGGATCATGCTCGAGCTAAACCATAAATTCAGTTTTCTCACTATCGCAGAGGGAAGGCATAAACTGAGGCTTTTTGTTCCCTTCGTCCACCACCGAGAAATGAAATCGCAAACGTGTAATTCCATCTGTAGACGGGCTGAATGGCACCCAAGTGGTCCCACTTGAGAGGGAAACTCGTAAAAGATGAAGTCAGTCCAAATTACCAAGTATTTGAATTGCTACATCGTCAGACTTGGTGAAAACAATTTTATAGAAGGAGTTTCATGTTTTTGACTCATAAAACCATCAACATGAACGTAAAACTCAAGTCTCGCATCGAGGATTTTATCAGTGGTACGTAGTGCTCCACAACCAAGCATTTATACACCAATTCATTCTATATAGATTTCCATGTTATTCTATCCTACTTGATTTTTATAGAGGATAGCTTTCATGAATGAACTGTCAAATTATCCGATGATTTCAATTTTCTGGATGTTTGCGTATATTTGCTCAAAAAGCTACAAATTATTACACAAAAGTTTATAATTTTTCTGTATATATCACTCGACTGCGCAGCATTGGCATCGTCACTGCCTACCAACCATATTTTCTCTTCACAATCAAGTTTAATTCGAAGTAACAAAGAGTTTTGGGTGCCTACATTAGGAAATTTTATTACTGGTTGCTTCGGACGCAGAACTGAGTACAACTCGAAGGAACGAACAACGATCGCATTTTGGTCAGCTAAAATTTGAACGGAGATTAATCTTCTTGCGATTCACACTCGTGTTTCTGATTTATCGTAAGTCCAACCCTTAAGTTCTCATTAGGAGTCAACGGTTGGACCTCTGGGTCTCATTAGATTCTAACAATTCGATTCTATTTTAAATTGATTAAAAAAACAATACCTTTATATCGACAGTTTTTGAGCTAGGGCGTTTTGAAATGGCATCCCTCATTTTTCACAAAGCCCACATGCCTACCAAATTTCATCAAATTTGGTCCAAGGTATTTCCGGATTCCACGCACCTTGAAACGTAAACCATCAAATTTTGAGGGATGGTTAAATGTTTTCCTGCTCGATTCCAAAGGATTATTATTGGAAATGATAAACCGAAATGAGATCAAAAAAGGTGAAAATGTAGTCAATCTGTTCGAGAGGCCAGATTCTTAACAAGAAATTCCGACTGGGGGATCCAATTCCAAGGTTTCGTTTAAATTGAAACCTCCAATACCGTTTAAAAATGTAAATAAACCACCTGATTTTCTTAAAAAATAATTTTATTCTTTCAGAGTATTGGTACTCAGTTTTCCTGCAACCTTGCTGATAGGCCATTAACTGCTCTCATTCCATTAACTGGTCTCATTGCCGATTCTTCTGCTGTTCACCATACCATTTTACTGTATTATTGGTTTATGTATTTATACTGTTTTAATTATTGTTGAAACTCGATTTTTGACTGTGTTAAAAAAGTGAATTGAGTTAGAATTGCAAAGGGAACTAAATTGAACTCGTACATAGATTATTTATTCTGTAGAAAAAGAAGATAACTTTTGAATGTAGGAAGTTGGTTTTCAACTGTGACTTTGCATATAAGAAGGGAGTGAAAAGCCGCAAATTATTACACTTTAAATTATCATTAGCCTTTCAGTGAATTGTTCTGTAAGTTGGGGATTTCATGCGAGTTCTACTTATAGTTGAGTAGAACCAGTTCAATATGTTTACTCTGGAACATTCTGTCTTGAAGGTTTCTGTATTCAATTAGCCTGGAAAGAAGACAATTCAAATCTCATATACTTTTGTAGTACGAAAAAATGAATATGTACCTTCCAAATAGAGGTCAATAACTGAGGACCCTTGCCAGTAACTATAGTTTCCTTCTAAACCTCCGGATGCAGAAGATTGTTGAAGGCTCAATATCCTGAGCAGTACGTATAAATAATGAGCTAAAGATATTTGAAATCCATCATAATTGTGAGAGCTCACGTTATATAAGCGAGTGATCCTAATTTTAATAGATAAAATTGATTCCTATTTGTAAAGATCCTTTTGACATGAATGTCTTTTCGCTGGGGTCAATCCAAATGTCCGTAAACGACATTTCCGCCAAAGTTTGACATGGTTTCTTTGTTTTTATGGCCGAATAGTCAGCATAAAGTTTCGGTATAAATCGAGAGCTTTCCAACCAGTGGATTGTGGAAAACCAACTGAACAACATTTTCTTAGTATAATAACATTATTTTTCACTAGCTGACAAACCTGCTAAAAGCAGGTAAAAACAAGTCTGAAAAGAAAAATGTTATACCGTTACTTAAAATGTCAACAACAAAATTATATATAAACACGTAATTTTTGATTACCTAGAGAAAAATTTTGATGTCACAGTCTGGAATCGAACGCGGGTTTCCCAGACGATCGATTATATTATTAGCTAAGATGTTCGTTTGATAGTATAGTGTGGTAACCAGGGGTGGTTGTGAGATGAAATCGGATGTTTTTTCATGACGGTTGGCATTGCAATTGTGACTTGATGGCGATGCCGCCGAAAACGAAAGAAGAAAAAGTGCGAAGACCACGTAATGCGAAAGAGAAAAGTCGGGACAACCCGGAATTTCTAGCTTTTGACATGAATGAATAATAATGTCTTATTGCTGCGGTCAATCCAAAACAAAATTTCCGATAAAATGTTTGACAAGGTCTAGCTGAGCACTTACTCAAGACTGCTGATTATAAATATCAAACTGAGCTCCTCCCTGATCAGCTGGGTGAGCTAAATTTGCATCTGGTGGCCCATAATCTTAAATTTCGCAGGGCCCCTATTTAAGACTGTCGAATCTGGATTACAATCATTTATCAAAAACATCATCCTTTTTTTAAAATCGACATCAGCAATTTGAGTAGCGGTTCCTAACTAAACCTTCTGAATATTTTCATTACGGTTCGCATTTAATATTATTGAATTTTATGACTGTAGCGAGCCACAAACACCTACTCAGTGCAAAAGACATATTATTTGTCACATTCATCATCGTGAAGCGTTGATACTTTCCCCAATTTTTGACTTGAAAACTGATGCCTATCCTACTAACCGACGACATTCTTTTCCCGATCTTCTCCTTGATACAAGTGAACTATGTGCATGCATTCCATCACAACTCAGATAAGATATGAATAACAAACGAGCCACTATTTTTTCGCGGCCGCACATTCATTCTTGCAAGGCAAGGGTGTGTTTGCTCGTAACAGATGGAATATCACGATAGAGCCAAGTTCATTAGGAGTTGTGCAATGATGTGGTGAAGTACGATGTATGGAGGAGTGGTACATCTCATCCATTGTAGCTACCATAGTTGCTACGAACTCAAGTATTTTACTCTAACTTTTTTACTTGAATAATTTCACGTACTTGACCTTACAACAACCACCGAGTAGGTGGTTACTTTACACCTGATCATCCTCCCTAGCTGTACCTATTATATAATGTATGGAAATGGAATATTGTTTTTCAGTATTTATTGGCGATTCAGGTTGTTGAGTAATTGCATATTATATAATATGCAATTACCCAACAATCTGAATTTGTTGTATTATAACAAATATGAACTCGTCCTCTTTTTAGAGCTCTGAAATCCATACCGCCTTCTCCCATCACAGAGGTTTTGGTTTATTATTTTCAATAATCAACCTTTGGAATCGACCAAGAAAAAAATAGTTCCACACCCCCTCAAAATTTTTTGGTTTAAGTACGTTTCAAGGTACGTAGAATCCGAAAGTCGAAAACAAATTTTGCCGTCCATGGCACTTTCTTTAGTTACCTAGAACCAATTTTGATGAAATTTGGTATATGGGCTCCTTTTGGAGGTCTTGTTGTGCCTCGAAGCTTTCGGTTGATGTCAGTCACTTTTACTTATGAGGTGAACAATGAGGGCTGAAATTTTCAAAAAATCCTAGCTTAAAAACGTTCAATATACCTAAATGTATTGTTTATCCTTCAATTTAAAATATTGAAAGTTTAGAATCGAATGAGACCACCCAGAGTTCTGTTGTACCAACCATTCGCTCCCTATGAAACTTGAGGGTTGGACTTGCGATAAATCAGAAACACGAGTGTGAATCGCAAATGTGGTCAAATTTTAGTTGACCAAAGTACGATCGTTGTTCGTTTCTTTGAGTGTTGTACAGCAACCAGTAATTAAATGCCCTAATGATTTCTCTTATGATTGAGTGTGAAGTATTTATTTCTTCAAAATAAACTTTATCGTGAAGCGAAAGTATGCTGTATTCTTTGCGGGGATTGTTTTCTTTCTCCGAATAGAGTTTCAAGTCAGTTGTGCTTCCTCAGCAATTAAGAACGACATTTCGTTATGAATTTGACTGCACACAAAACTCCCAGATAACGATGTTCCGCTGGTAGGAACTTGCTATCAAAATAAAGTTATAGTGAACTTTGAGCGAAATTATGTAGGTACTGCGAAATGGTAGGTACTGCTTATGGAAAAGCTGTGTTCTTTGCAATTTACAGAAAAAAATCTATACAGAAAAAAATAAACCATTGTGTAATAATTTACAGCGTTTTTAAAGAATGGTTTTGGAGGTTTTTGTTCCTGCGACTATTCTGTAGATGTAGGCGTTAGTCGAGGTGGTCCAAGAAAGCTAGTTGTATGAGGGTTGTACATAGAAACTTGAGCGATCGGCTCAGGTTGTTGGTTCCAATGTCTCCGAATACGTTCTTTCTCTCAATTTCTTCACCCCATAGGGATTGGATTGAATACCCAGGTATTTTCCATGTGGCTCCCAGTTTCAATGTAATTCCTTCGTTCGAGAGTGGTGGTTCCCTTCAAATTTGAGCAATATGCGACCTGCACGATTACCTATTTTTGATGACGATGAAGCAATTGTAGATCGCAGTGATGAAAGGACCTAAGTGCAAAAACACCTATTATCCGACCTCTAGTGGTGAAGGGCACTAACTACGTAGGTACTTAGTTCCTTTTTCCACGAAAGATCGGTGGTGGCGACGAGTATTTGACATGTCAACGCGAGAACTTTTTGTTTTCACCCCCAGATGACGAGTCTTGCCCAGGAAATCTCAAAACTGCGATAGATGAGAAAAATATATTTTTTGCCCTGCGTTCCCTTCACCACTGGCATGTTCAATTATGCTGGATCACCTTGTGGAGTGCTTAGCTACGTATCCAAAAGCCAAAGGAAGGAGCAATTTAGAACACGAATTCATGTCACCATCATCTTGGTGCCAACACCTCACACATTCAACACCTAAATTGTAAAATAGTGGCACAAGGAATTTTCCAGGGCACGCCAGTGCCCAAATGCTAAATTTTCTTAGTTACAACCATCAGAACGTCTGGATTCTTGGCGTACAGGAAAAAGTAGGGTGGCATTTTCATGCGCTTGATTCACTGAAGAGGAGAAGGCATAAGTCATCCTGGCCCATATGGTGTTGGAAAGTTATTTATCAAGCGTATCTATCGAGATTGTTGCGTGACTTCTAGCTACTGTGCGTTGGTATGCCCCTATGATTATAAGAACCTGGGGAAAATGCTACCGGTAGTAACTTCAGGAACCAGAGCAAATTCTTGTCTTGATTGTTCTTTACGACCTCTTTGATCCAAGAAGAACTAAACCTAAAGTAGATTCAAATTATCAATGTAATAATCGAATTTGAAAATCAGGCGAAATAGTCCCGAACTAAGTGTAACAAGTGGAGGATTATTTGGAAAAAGTTAACCCAACGTTGTCAAATTTTTCCCACAAAATGAAAATATTCAATATATCAAATTTTGAGGGGGGGGGGGGGTAAATTGTGTTCTTCTTGGTCGATCCCAATGGTTCATTATTGAAAAACGTCTGCCAAGTGGGTGTGGCACATAGTTTCCTCGTATCCATAACCCGATTGTATAGATGATCCGATGCATAGTAGTTAATCTCAAAACACCAATCTCTAAGTACCTTTCACTACCCTCACAGGGGACCATCCATACGCTAATCCGGACAATCCTAGAAAATTTCATCAAATTCGGATGAAAAATTAAGTGAGTAGGTGTATGTGATTGGATCAAAAATATTCTTAGCCCCGATTGGGATTCGAACCCGCGATCCTTAGAGCAGAAACAAGACTTTATCCTCTGTGCTATTGAAGCCTCGTCTTTTATACGATTTGAGACTCTCACAGGAGTCCGTTCCTCTATGAATGAATCCCTCTATGAAAAAAAATTCTCTATGATTTTCATAGGGGACCATCTAAACACTACTCTGTAACATCCCTGAAAATTTCACTGAAATCGGGTAAAAAATGTGGAAATTATGGCCGTTACAAGGAAATTCACGTTTGCGCATGCGCAGTGGCTACTATGAGTCCGGAGGTGGTGATTTTCATAGGGGACCATCTAATCACTACTCTGTAACATCCCTGAATATTTCACTGAAATCGGGTAGAAAATGTAGAAGTTATGGCTGTTACAAGGAATTCACGTTTGCGCATGCGCAGTCGCTTCTATCAGTCCGGGGATGATTATTTTCATAGGGGACCATCTAAATACTAATCTGTAACATCCATGAAAATTTCATTGAAATCGGATGGAAAATGTAGAAGTTATGGCCGTTACAAGGAAATTTACGTTTGCGCATGCGCAGTAGCTACTATCAGTCCGGGGATGATGATTTTCATAGGGGACCATCTAAATACTACTCTGTAACATCCCTGAAGGGGCCTTTACACTAGCAACATTTCTGTCGGCAATATATCTTGCTCCACATTGCCGGGCAACTATTCTCGTCTCGGCAATATTGCCGAGTGTTGCCTGGGGTTGCCGAGAAATAGTTGACGCGAGTGGAGCAACATTTCCGGGCGTTGAACCCACTTCGGCAATACTTTTTCGTATTGCCGGTGTGGTCCGACCCCCTTGGAAAACTTCCGGCAACATTTCGAACTGGAGAAGGTTGGAGACGTTTTTTTCGAGTGTTTTTAATGCATAATTGAACTTTTATATATTATATAGGTTTTCCAAGTCAAATTCGGAATTTTCCAAATCAAATTCGGAATTTTCCAAATCAAATTCGGAATTTTCCAAATCAAATTTAGAATTTTCCAAATCAAATTCAAATTTTTCCAAATCAAATTCAGATTTTTCCAATTCAAATTCAGACTTTTTCAAATCAAATTCAGGTTTTTCCAAATCAAATTAAGATTTTTCCAAATCAAATTCCGACTTGTCCAAATCAAATTCAGAATTTTCCAAATTAATTTCAGAATTTTCCAAATCAAATTTAGAATTTTTTCAAATTAAGTTAAGGATCACTTTAAAATGTTTGCGATGGAGTCTGAACAATATCGTATATATAATATATATACGAAAAAGCGATTTTTCTATATATATAGAAAAATCGCTTTTTGGGTAATTCCTTTTTCTCTGGAGGACGGGGAACCTTCAATTTATGCTGTTCGCATGTAAGTACGTATATAGGATTGAGATGCAGTCGAGGGGGGTCATGGTGTCGTTCGACCCACCTTTCGCTTCTACTTCTTATCCATCATACCTGCTGGAACCTGGAACTATCAATGCCATCCTGAGCAACAATGGTAGTGAGTTGAGAATGGATACCATACCATATCAACCTGGTTTTTCAAAGAAACTCCCGTTACCTCTCCCTCTCGTTGCCTCTTCCCTCTCCCTCCAAATAAGTATCGGAAAACATAGTAACATGCCAACCTTCGTATTTACCCTTGCTGTGCCCATCGAATAGGTACTAAACGGTATCTAATTGAAAAATTTCTTTGAAAATTCGCTCATTAACTCATGCTGCATGAATGGACTTTTTTATTTTTTTTAAGTGGGAATTATCACAGAAAATTTTATTTTAATGCTGAAAAACGTGGATTTTTTTCAACGTAATCAGCGTTTTAGCATACGATGACTCCAGGTTTGGACAATGGGTAGAGGGGTGGTCACTGGTTCATTTAACAGTTATACACAAGTTATAGGAGGTTGGTACAAAAGTTCAAGAATTTTGATATTGAAATGATGAACCCTGACATTGAATAGGAAAAGTCTGAATTTGATTTGGAAAAGTCTGAATTTGATTTGGAAAAGTCTGAATTTGATTTGGAAAATTCTGAATTTGATTTGGAAAATTCCGAATTTGACTTGGAAAACCTATATATGTATATGTAACAAGCAAGTTACTAGTTGAAAAAACATGTAAACATGTAGGTACCTACGAAATAAAATTAAGCAACGACGACCTCTTCCTGATACATTTCTAGAGCAACTGTTTCCAAATCTCCCTCCCAGTGTAAACGTAAAAATTGAGCAATATTTATGGAGCAACATTTGTTGAGCAACCTCCGGCAAGAAATGTTGCTCGCAATGTGGAATAGTTGCGGCAATAAATATTGCCTTGAGTTGCCGGGCCACATTTGTAGAGCAATATTTCCCAATTCTAGCAATATATGTGGCTAGTGTAAAGGGGCCTTGAGAATTTCATCGAAATCGGATGGAAACTGTAGAAGTTATGGCCGTTACAAGGAATTCACGTTTGCGCATGCGCAGTCGCTTCTATCAGTCCGGGGATGATGATTTTCATAGGGGACCGTCTACACACCAACCCGCACAATCTCTGAAAATTTCATCGAAATCGGACAATAACTTCGTATAGTTATGCGCGTTACAAGGAATTGATGATAGACAGACACACAGACACGGAACCAAAATTGTTCAGAAGGTCTAAAACGCAAAACGCGAGTGAAAATTTCGATTTTGGAGAACTTTTTTTTTTCATCCTTGAAAAGTGAAAACAAAGCTTCCGCTACCTTGGTAGACTCGGAAGCAATAATAAACCAAAAAAGTCTGCCAAGTCGTAACGAACGGCGACCGACTGAGACCCCCTTAACTACAGGTGGTGGAGAGACGGGCCGGCGAATAAATTCTCAATGTGTAACCTACAAGAAAGCGAAACTTCTTGCCACATGGAGTTTTGGGTGCAATGTTTGGGCAAGGCGTACATTGTTTGATTAAATCCTTCTGAAGGAATCTTCTTCTCTTACTCTCTCTTTCTACGCATCAACCAGCACAATTCATGAAAATTTCATCGAAATTGGTCTATAACTTCGTATGGTTTTGCCCGTTACAAGGATTTCTTGACTGATAGACAGACGTGGAACCAATATTGTTCAGGAAGCCCTGAAATGTAAAACGCGAGTGGAAATTTTGATTTTGGAGAACTTTTTTTTCAACCTTGAAAACTGAAAACAATGTTTCTGCTACCTTGGTAGATTCGGAAGCAAAACTGTTGATATACATTTTACCCAATGAGGTGATAACCTAAAATTTTTTACGAAATCATGACCAAATTTTGATTACATTTTCAGTGTTTGTGCAGGTTGGCTGCTAGAAGGATTTCTACGATATCCCGGGATAGACATGATGTTTTAAAGGGTACAACAGAATGAATTTTGGTTCCAAATTGATAATTGCTCATAAATTTAATAAATATGAATGACTACACAGGTATTATAGGCATGTTTGATGTTCGTCTGGTGGTTCGAAACAAAGGTCGTCCCCACTGGGATCATTTAACGTTGAATAATTAATTAAGGCCCCCGTTCATGGAGTTTCAAGGAAGGGTTGCGGTTTTACACCGCCTTATTAAAAGCAATTCGAGCGAATCGTGATCTGATCCTCAGAGAACCTCTCGAGAGTGGTGGTAGTGGGATTCATTTCAAAAGTGGAATTGGTGAAGAGGGAGTGTTATTTATCAGTAGTATTTAATTATAGTTGTTCCACAAGTTTAGATGAGAAAACGCTGAAAACAACCATATATCGTGTTCATCAGTTTTATTATACATGTCACCGAGTGATTATTAAATTGACTTACACTAGCCTTATTAAACTTCAATTAAATTTTTTATATCAGGGTCAGACAAGAAACCAACTCGTGGTTAAAAAGCTCTAAAACGGAGAAAACAATAAACAATTTTAAATTGCGTATTAAACGTTTTTAAAATAATAATAATAATAATAATGATAATAATACAATTGGGAGGAAAAATTAATATTACAGCATGAGTTACTGAGCTAATTTTCAAAGAAATCTTTAAGGTTTTAGTTAATATAGGTAATAGTTTTAAGTTATAGTTAATCTTCAAGTTTTTAGAAAATCGTAATATTAGCTATAAGAGACTAGTCAGCTCATGAATCGTGAAAATTATACAATCACCCCCTAGGTTAAAAATATTTAAAAATACTCTAAAATAATAAACCAACACTCTCGTGTGTTATTAAACTCTCAGGGTGCTCACTCGTAAATTATTATTTTCTTTCAATTTTCTGTATACCATACCACCATGATTATAGTATGCTCAGGGTATGTTTTGAATATTTTATACATATTAATGCTCTCCTCGTCACCCCGAACTCATTGAGTACCTACACATACGAGTATATTGTTGTTTCTTGACGATTTACAGAATGTTTTGAATATTGAAATATACTATTTACTTTGTATACGATATTCACAGGGTATGAATATTCGCAGATTTTCATATTAATATTCATTTTAAAAATTATTATTATTTTATATTTGTGTCTATTTACAATTTTTTAACAAGTTTCAATTTCTAAAATGATATTTATAGTGTAAATTTTGTGTTGAAATCGAATATACCATAATATGGTATATTATTTTACCTTACTATATTATTTTTAAAATATTATTTTACATTACTATGATTCATGATGGTGATATCCAAAAAAAACCTAAAAACACTTTTTTGGCCTATTTTCCTTCCTCACTACCGAAGGTAGGTAAGCTTTGTATTCGTGAAAGAAGTGAAAAAAAAAATGTCCTCCAAAATCAAAATTTCCACTTGCTTTTTGCGTTTTAGAGCTTCCCGAACAATTTTGGTTCCGTGTCTGTCTGTCTATCGGTCTGTCTGTGGTCAATCCTTGTCCCGGGCAAAACTATACTAACCTGTGGTCCGATTTTGATGAAATTTTCAGGGATTGTGCGGGTTAGGTCCTAGACGGTCCCCTATAAATTTCAGCACCTTCGGACCAATAGGAGCGAGTGCGCATGCGCGAATTTCCTGGAACCTCGGTTTCTAATGAACCGATTTTGCTGAAATTTGGAGGTTAGTTAGGGACTAACTTCTAAGAGACACCCTATAATTTTCAATCAAATTGGTCAAGCAATAGCCGCTGCGCATGCGCGAACTTTAAATTTATTGTTACAACCAAAACTCCGCAACTATTCAACCAATTTCGATGAAATTTTCAGGGATTGTGTGGGTTAGGTCCTAGACGGTGGACCGCTAATATTTTGGTATTCAATAACTCTTTAAATCATAATTTTTTCGCCAACTGATTCTATACGTCCATGTTACAATGAGTGAGGAAGCTATACTGCCCACCCAACTTGGCAGACTTTTTTTTCTCAAGTTTTATTTAATACAAGGTCAATATCTGCTTATTTTATTTACTATCTATTTACCATCACAAGTCTCATTACAATATAGGTATTTACGAGTTATTATCCAATCTAATGCAGAATTTTTTTTTTCTGAAATTGATCAAATATAGATTTTTTAATCACCGTTATACATCAGAGAACACGAGAAAAATACGGAAAAAATTATGTCGGCAGTTTATGCTGCCGAATTATGCATTTTATGAATGAGCCTTTGGAATCTCATAGCCCAAATAGCGGTTGTCTTGTAAGATTTCACAGAAAATGACTGTACTACCATTGATCGTCCAAATCACTTATTCATTTTAAAATTTAATGTAAAGATGTCACATTTTTCCGTTCTTCCCTAATTCTGATTGGCTCACTATTGATTATCGAAGATTTATCAACAATTTCGTAATGTATGTTCCAGGAAGATCAATGAAAACTGACACTGAATAAATCAAACAAACGTTTTATTCATCATGAAATTCTCGTGAATATTTCTGAATTGGTGAAGATCTAGGTTTCTTACTTGCTAGGTAAATTTCTTACAAGGAATCACAATCAACTGTCACACGTCATCACTATATTATTTTCACAACACCCACAATTTAAAAGACATTTAAATTCTCAAGTTTTGTATTTAATACAAGGTCAAACAAAAAAAGTCCATTCATGCAGCATGAATTAATGAGCGAATTTTCAAAGAAATCATTCAGTTGAAGGTGTGGTTAAGAAATGGACCAATGGTGTTGCAATTTGTTGTAGAAAGTTTTTTTTCTTCACTATTCTTGGTTTATGGTTATGGTTTTTTTTTTTTTTTTTTTTTTTTTTTTTACATAGGATGTCTGGAAAAAGAGGGATCGTTTCAGAATGTTCCAAAACGGATTTCAGTGTGAAATTTTTTCGAAAAAGTCGATTCTAAAAATTTTGAGGCCATTGCAATAGCTTCATTTTCCTTGAAAATTCGCTAAAAGACATATCTGCTATTTTTATTTACTATCTATTTACCACCACAAGTCTGATTACAATGTAGGTATTTACGAGTTATTATCCAATCTAATGCCTCAATTTCTTTCCAGGTTGATTACTACCGAGATAAAGATCAGTTCGTGTTAGAAACCGACGGTACGGACTATTGGTTAGAAGTGAAGCGCTGTAAGTTAGAATTCTCTGGACACTACTTGCTGGAAGCCACTAACCTACATGGCACCGCCAAGGCCAGATTCTCCCTTCAGGTGTTTGCCAAAGGTGAGTTAGTACTTCCAATACAATTATTGCTTGCCTCTTATTAAGTAACACTCATTACTTAGTTGCTACGAGCGTTTGCTTAGTTTTGTTCGTGAATGTACAGGATGAACACACAACAGAGTTTCCAACCTTCAAAGGATCAATTCTACAATTGATTTCCTACTAAAAGTTCTGTCTACAATTTTTTAACCCCTTGTGAGTATTTTAATTTTTTAGCTGTGGAGTTCGGTGGCACTGGTCATACCATAGTCAGACTTCGAGGAAAAAATTCCTCAAAATATCTGCTTTCCAACGGTCTATTAAAAAACTTTTTTACTAAAAAATTTAGGAAAAAAATTTGTGATTGTAGGTACGCGGAAAAACTTTTTTTTTAACGCGAAATCAGCGTTCAACATGTTTTCGAAATCAGCATGAAATTTTAGGGCTCTGGCAGTTGAAAGCCCCCCTCTAGGCAGCCCATTCATTTTAGTGATGAAAACACGAAAAAAATATTTATAATTAAAGTAACTACTCACTAAAACCAGAGGTTAGAAAACTGTAAGAGGAACTTTTCGTTAGAAAACAGTTTTAGAATCGATCCCTTGAAGTTTGGACACAGGTTGGGTAATATTGATTTTGGTAATTTTGACTCATCATATCAGGCAGTAAACTTGAGAAATAGAGCTTAGAAAATATGTTTGGCTCCTTCACTACCAGTTATTGTTATGAATTGAGGAGTATCAAGGTAAATTTATACTTGGCAGAAGCTGAAAAACAGCTGCCAAGTGTGGAGGGTAGTATAGTATGCTTAGGAAACTTCCTCACATGGAATAACAAGGACAAAGAAAATAAATTGTGTAAAAATGATTTGTTGTGGGATCAGTACAATTTATAAATTCACCAATGTATAAGTTTTCCAAGTCATATTGTGAATTTTCCATATCAACTTGAGAATTTGTCAAATCGAATAATTGAAAACTCGGAACTTTTTTTTTACACAGGTATATATTTTGTAGAAGAGACGAAAAAGATGGAAAATGGAAAAGGATTCACTCATTTTTTCAAGTTCATATTAAAACATCAAAAGAAAAAGTTCAGACATTAAGAAATGCACAAATCAAAATTCATATCTTCTAGTTTTGAAAAATTGAAAATGAAATTAAACCTGTCTTCCGATTTCTTTGATAAATTAATTATGACAGATAATAATCACTGTTCGTAATTTCGTCATTAGAAAGGGAAAGTTCTCAATCTAACCTGGAAAACCTATAAAACATGATTTTTTCACGATAATGTTGAGTTTCATGTCACTCGGTGTTGGTCTCTACGGAAGGGCAATCTTCACGGAAAAATAACAAACCGTTGTGTATTTGCAGCGTTTTTACTTTCAGTTTCATCCTCATCCGGAATGTAGGTAGGTGCTCATGTAATGTGGTGCCTTTAAAATTGATATGATACTCGTATTATAACATTATCGTAAGAAATTGGACGGGAAGAGTTAACAAAGTATATAACTCCGGCAGAATCTCCTTCTTTGTTGACTTGCCATTGGAAAAGATAATTCCGGTTTTCACGTTTCCCTGATCTCAATTTACAACCTCTTTTGACGCCTTGAAGAGGTAGAATTGTCGGTCGAACCAGATACAAATTAAATATCCTCCTTGTAATCGGAAGCTGATATCTGAGCAAGGAGAAGATAAATTCTGTTTTGAGCGTCTAATAACTAAACGGCTTTAACAAGCCCAGAATTGGATCCATGCGGGCAACTCATGAATGCAGCCTGCAGGGTTGTTGTTGTGGTGAGGCTACTTTCAGTTGAACCACGTCCGCCTTCCTTATTTGGCTTGATTGTAATTCCAGTAGCCTACCCATTGATTTCTTTAGTTTCAAACGTCGTTTCAGAAACTTTGAAATGCTCGCTTAACGGTATATTGTCCCTTGAGTTACCCTTGAGTTGCAGGATATTTGTGGTTGAATGGAAGGGATGAGCTCCAAAATTGAGGTTGCCAGTCTCTCACTATCCGAATCCTAATTATGCGTATGACCCTTTCATTTTATTTTATGCCAGAAATTACATAAATTCCAAAGACTCGGAGGTTGTAATTGTTGAACCCTTGCTGGTCTTCATAACTTTCATCTCTCTCTATTTATATGCTTTTACCTTGAAATCAATCATCATCAGTAGTAGTCTCGCTCAAGTAAAATCTCTCATCATGCTTCTACGTCTACCTAAGTTAGCAAAAGCTTTGTTTTCACTTTTGGCGATGGAAAAAAGTTCTCAATCAACAACTTACGTCGCTTGCCACTTCTTAGTATTTCTTGTATAATTTTGGGTTTTTGTGTGTCTGTAACAACACGAAGTACATACATGTACATACTATACAAAGAGTCAGTAAAATCAATAAACTTTTCTGTTGTTGAGAGAATTTTTAAGCAATAGTTTTATCTATGTAAAATTGCTCTATTTCAAAGGAAAACGCTGCAAATTATTACACAATGGTTTATTATTTTTCTATAGATCACTCATCTGCAAAGTCACCAACCATCCAACATGAAGAAAAAACAGCGATCGCATTTCGGTCAGCTTTAATTTGAACGGAGATTAGGCCTCTTTTGCGATTCACACTCGTGTTTCTGATTTATCGTACGTCCAAAACTCAAATTCTCGTAGTGAGCGAACGGTTTGTCCTACAGAGCTCCGGGTGGTCTCAAAAAATTCTAAAAATTCTATAGAATCTTAAATTGAAGGAAAAACAATACCTTTATATCAAAATTTTTTGAGTTAGGGCGTTTTCAAAATTTCAAAATTGATTTTGGAACCCTTAGACGTAACCTACATTAACCGAAATCTTCGGGGCACAACTAGACCCCAAATGGAGCCCACATACCAAATTTCATCAAAATCGGTCAATGCTAAGTGGCAAAAGAGCCGCGGACGGCGGACGGACGGCCAAATTTTGGTTTATTATTTTCAATAATGAACCTTTGAAATCGACCAAGAAAAAAAATTTTAACACCCCCTCAAAATTTGATGGTTAACGTTTCAAGGTACGTAGAATCCAAAAATCGAATAAAAATTTGGCCGTCCATCCGCCGTACGCGGCACTTTTGCCACTTAGCATTGACCGATTTTGATGAAATTTGGTATGTAGGCTCCATTTGGGGTCTAGTTGCGCCCCGAAGATTTTGGTTGATGTAGGTCACTTCTAAGGGTTCCAAAATCAATTTTGAAATCTTCAAAACGCCCTAACTCAAAAAATTTTGATATAAAGGTATTGTTTTTCCTTCAATTTAAGATGCTATAGAATTTTTAAAATTTTTTGAGACCACCCGGAGCTCTGTAGGACAAACCGTTCGCTCACTACAAGAATTTAAAGTTTGGACGTACGATAAATCAGAAACACGAGTGTGAATCGCAAAAGAGGCCTAATCTCCGTTCAAATTAAAGCTGACCGAAATGCGATCGATATTTTTCTTCATGTTGGATGGTTGGTGGCTTTGCAGACAAGTGATCTATATAGAAAAATAAAAAATAACAAACCATTATGTAATAATTTGCAGCGTTTTATTCGATTTTTGAATTCTACATACCTTGAAACGTAAACCATCAAATTTTGAGGGGGTGTTAGAATTTTTTTTTCTTGGTCGATTCCAAAGGTTCATTATTGAAAATAATAAACCAAAAGTCTGTCAAGTGGGTGTAGCACATAACTTCCTCGCATTCATAACCCGATTGTATAGATGATCCGATGCATTTTAGTAATCTCAGAACATCAATCTCTATCTTCCACTAACCTCATAGGGTACCATCTACACTTCGAACTGAACAATCCTGAGAAATTTCATCAAAATCGGATGAGAATTGTAGAAGTCATGTCTGTGGCAAGGATTTCATGACAGACACGAAACAAACATCGTTCAGAAAGGTCTAAAACGTAAAACGCGAGTGGAAATTTCGATTTCGGAAAACTTTTTTCTTCAACCTTGAAAAGTGAAAACAAAGCTTCCGCTACCTTGGTAGACTCGGAAGCAAAATAAACTAAAACGTTGTATGACTCTCCTCATCCCACATACCTACGACAAGCTAGAAAGGCCCTTCGTACTGAATTTCAAGTTTTATTCAGGGGAATTTATTTTTTTGACATTGATGTTCCCTCAGAGCAATGGAAACTACTCAACTGAATTTTTCAATATAATCTCAAGCATACAGCAACATTAGCAAGTAATTCTTTGATAAATGGTACTTGCACGTAGGCGAATACTCAATCAATTTGAATACTCAATCATTTCCCTACCAGATTGAGATCTGGAGCAGCAGCTGACAATATTTTGTAATCTTGTGGGTTTATGTGACGAAATAAGTGACTTATTATTACAAATATCATCCAACTATAATATAAAATCAGCGTCGCTACTGAGCTTTTCCTTAGCTTAACGGCACTCAGTTGTGGTTGTTCTTTTCAAGAGCCAGCCGACCGGAGATCGAGTATCTCAAAGCCCCTTTGCCCAAGTTAGGAACATCATCTCCTTAGAGAGACCTACGTTACCTGGCCAGGTGACCAGGTTCAGGAGCCTTGAGGGGCGAGATCAAGTCAATCTACCTTGATTGTGCAGGGGGGCTATCGACATGATAATCTTGGGATTTCTTTCCATTAGTACTGGTAAAGTCAGTGAACACGAAGCCGTCCTATTGATCACTTCCTAAATAGTATGATTGAGAGAAATACCTAGAGGAGGATGCAGTGTTTCTGTGCTTCGTCAATTCCTTATTCATGCCAAACAACTTTCTCGAAACTGTGGAGCAAGGAAATGCAATGTTCAGGGAATTGTTCCGGTCGGAAAACTTATCGACTCATCACAATGGCTTCATTTTGGTCGGAAATTCGATAATATTTTTGACATTTCATGTCTTTGCTATGGCACACAACCAAATTTTCGTTATGTCACGTTACGTTACGTGACGAAATATGCTCAATGATTATTATGATTCGTAGAAGTGAGGTAGGTAGGTACCTATATGATTATAGCTGAAATTTGGCTATATGATTATTATGATTAAATTTGGCTGGTAGCCTCCTTAGGACGTGAACAATAAGTTGTACAGGGTCTTGATCAGCTGAGTGGCTACTGAAGCTAACTTCTGTCCTATCAACCGTAGGAAGCTGAAATTTGTCTCGTTAGGACATGAACAACAACGCTACTGGAGTAGGTGATGTAGTCTGGCTCGAATACACAGAAGAAAATGTCCCAATGTGTTGCAGACTCGTATGCAAGCATTTATGATTCTTAGAAGTGAGGTATATTCTTAGGTTATCTTTTTCGTAGCCATTGTGGAACACCGAAATCTTGAAGTATATGGAAGTATTCACTCATGCATCCAAATTTGAAAACAGTTGAGTGTTACCTAGGTAATCAATGCTATCCAAGCATCAAAATATGAAAATAGTTGATTGTTGTCTACGCAATCAATGGTTAGTGGGGTTAATGTACTGTCATGTAGAACATATAACATACCGTTCTTTTACTACCCACGACGATATATGTATGGATGTAAATAATAAATAAAAATATGAGTTTAATTTTTGTTTTCTTTATATTGAAAAAAATGTAATTCACAGAGGAAGACAAGATTGCTAGAAGATGGAAGGGAAGAAGGAGGGAGGGGAAAGACATGAAATGTCCTAATGCGTTGCAGACTTGTATGCAAGCGTTTCTCCTTTTTCGCAAACATTTCGTTTTTTTTCGAAATCAGCTTGAAATTTTAGGGCTCTGGCAGTTGAAAGCCCCCCTCTAGGCAGCCCATTCATTTTAGTGATGAAAACACGAAAAAAATATTTAAAATTAAAGTAACTACTCACGAAAAGCAGAGGTTAGAAAACTGTAAGAGGAACTTTTTGTTGGAAAACAGTTTTAGAATCGATCCCTTGAAGTTTGGACACAGGTTGGGTAATATTGATTTTGGTAATTTTGACTCATCATATCAGGCAGTTAGCTTGAGAAATAGAGCTTAGAAAATATGTTTGGCTCCTTCACTACCAGTTATTTGTTAGACGTTCTTTCAATTCGAGTCTGTCATATCCATAAACATACAAATACGTAGGAAGTGGCTCTATAGAGTTTTCAGTGATTTCGCTTGACTTTTGAATTCAGCGTGACTCCGAATCCAAGGTTGTAACGAAAAATTGCGATAAATAACCCATAAATTAACAAAGGTTCTTGTGACAGAATAACGTTATGGCCTGGGAATGAGTTGAGGTGGACATGAATCAATCGTGAATTTAAATGTTATGACTTCCTTCAATGAGATACGAAAAATTTCGTTTTGAATTTTTTAGGGTGTCATGAAAAATGTTAACTTCTAGATCCGATGGAAATCAGCAATATTTAAGTCAGAGCTTCGGAAAATATCTTGTACATACTTACATCTATCCGTTATTCCTTCTGATTGAACTGCTATCGAAGAGACCCGAAGAATACCTTAACCTATTTATCCGTATAGGTTGGTAAATAACCCAGTCAAAATGTGTTTTTCAGTGGAAAGTTTGGGGGTTTCTTCTTTCTTCGACTTCTTATGTTTTTTAACTTTTATGTCTATGTCTCAAAAACGACCACTTTTGACAGAAAACGTGCACGATGAAAGCACGTTAAATTTGCTAGAAATTTAATTTTGTACGTTTTTATGCTAGACGAACCATTTGGACACGGAGAAATGTGTACCTCAGCACACGCATAATACCGATTCACAAAATACATTTCATTTATTATAACTAGTTACGTAATTATTACAGTTCTTGCGTGGAAAAGGGTCATTTTCTCGGTGACCTCAAAAATACGCATATTTTTAACCAGCGCTGGGGCCTAAACCGTTCGTCTAACAAAAAACGTAAGAAATTAAATTTGTAGCAAATTTATCGTGCTTTTCTTTTGCGTATACTTATTTTCTGCCAAAAGTTGATCGTTTCTGAGCCATTTTGGTGACAAACCTCGGGTTCGTCTAAGCCTAAAGAATACCGCTGCTTTTAATGATGTTTGACTCGAATGATTTCTTGGTATTATTAGCTCCCTATCGGAGACAATTGGTGGGGTCAATGCTCTGTCTCCAATTCTGGAACCACTTTAGGCTTCCAGAATTACATTAGCGCAATCAGAAAGTCTATGAAACAACCATGAATTTCTCATTAAAGGACCTTTTATACCATTTTTTAAACGTCAAAGCCCTGAGTGAGAATGTTTGCTTCCGAGTCTACCAAGGTAGCAAAACCGTTGATTTCACTTTTCATGATAACATAAAAATTTTCTCCAAAAAATCAAAATTTCTTTTCTGATCAATTTTGGTTCCGTGTGTCCGTCAGTCTGTGATGAAATCCTTGCCACAGCCATAACTTCTACATTTCTCATCCAATTTCGATGAAATGGGGGGTGCGCCTTGATTTTTTTTAGATTTTTAATCGAAAGTAGACTACATCCTGAGAATTTTGGCACCAACCGCGACCTTCTAGCGTTAGTAGATCTGTTTCTACGATTTTTCAAAGTTTCGAGCGTTTATGACGTCACGCGCCCCTCTCGCCTGAGCGGGACCCCCCAGCCCACTGTGACGTCATAAACGGTCGAAACTTTGAAAATTTATAGGAAAAGATTTACACACGCTAGAAGGTCGTGGTTGGTACCAAAATTCTTAGAATGAACAGTTTTCCTTCCCAGGCGCACACCCTATTTTCAGGGATTGAGCTGGTTGGCGTGTAGACGGTCCCCTATGAAAATCATCACCCCTGGACTGATAGATTGCTGCGCAAACGTGTATTTCCTTGTAAAAGTCATAACTTCTACATTCCCCGTCTGATTTCGATGAAATTTTCAGGAATTATGCGAGTTGGAGTGGAGATAGTCCTCTTTGAAAATCGTGGCCCCCAAATTGAAAGTATTTTGTGCGCATGCGCAAATAGGTATGATATATTTGCATGAATGCGTGATATCCTTGTTACAGCCATAAATTCTACATTTTCTAACAATATTCAGAGATTGTGCTGGTTCACATGTGGAGTCCCCCTATGAGGGTAGTGCGAGGTACTTAGAGATTGATGTTCTGAGATTAGCTACTAGGTATCGGATCATCTATACCAGCGGTTCCCAACTGGTGGTCCGCGGACCCCCGGGGTCCGCGAGGTATGGCTGAGGGGTCCTTAGGACATACAGATTAAATATATATTTGCAGCTTCTGAACGTTGACTTCTGCGTCTGGCTTCATATGACAACTAACGCTAGCACACTCTAGTTTGGCTTTATGTATTTCAGAGATGTCTG
The DNA here is from genome assembly GCA_009739505.2 of Apolygus lucorum. Taxonomy (NCBI): domain Eukaryota; kingdom Metazoa; phylum Arthropoda; class Insecta; order Hemiptera; family Miridae; genus Apolygus; species Apolygus lucorum. The sequence goes on along the minus strand of CM019171.2, from coordinate 46,300,533 downwards.
TTATTGCTGTATTGTTAGTTATTTATTGCTAGTGCTCACAGAGTACTGGAGACAAGTTAGTGCTAGTGGAGTTTGCTAGTGCTAGTGCGGTCCCTGACCGAGTTGTTTACATGTGTGATTTTGTGCAACATTTTAGTGATTGAAAAGCTTTGTTTTTCACGGAAAGGTAATTACGCGTACGTATGGACCGTTGGTTAAAATTTGGATCGTTAAAACGGCCTAGGCATACAGACGAAGAACGAGAAAATGCTTTCGATGTTAAAGTTAATAAGTCAGTGACTCTCGAAATGAACTTGCTAGTATCTCTTGAACCCAACTCGTCGGCGTCTTGAACCTTGAAAAAAAAAAAAAAAACCTTGAAAAATCTCTGTATTTTCACGAATAAATCCTAAGTTTTATAGCATCAGTTCGATTTATTTTTTCACATATTTTGGTTCTTTTTAGGTAACTTTAGATAGTGGGGGTCCTCGTCATTGATGAAGGGGTCCTTGGAAAAATTTAGTTGGGAACCACTGATCTATACAATCGGGTTATGGATACGAGGAAGCTATGTGGCACACCCACTTGCCATACGTTTTAAATCTTAGATTACTTAATACTTACAATAACAACTTATTGGAAAATAAACAACATTATATTATATATAAATTGGTTTATCCAAATTATTCTACGAGTGGAAATTTCGTTGCTCATAGGTTCTTCTTTTCGACAGCTAAAGAGAGCGATTCTACTGTTGTACTGACAGTACAAATGACTGGAATTGCACCAAGCGTGTTGTCGTAACACCCTAAGAAAATTACGCAGAATAGCTTCGAGTCGTTAGTGGAGCTTAATTTCAATAAAGTGGTACAGGAGTTTGCAGTTGAAATACGCTTTTACTGTGACTTACTTAAATCGATACGATTCCTCAATAAGATCCCGCATTTTGCGAGTTTTGGCGTCTACAATCGAGTTTGCCTGCTGTTGGTCCTTGAGAACCAAGCGTTAGGTACGCACTCAACACCAGTAATGGTACCTTTGTGGTAATGTGGCGAGGGGATTGGATAATAGCCGCGAAGCTGGGCTTCTCGCGGGAGGTCTGAAAAACAGTCCTGTTTAACTGGCCCATAAACCGCAGGATACTTCAACTTGCCACGTGCAGTCGTCTCTCTATCTAGCTCTTAACTCGGTGGTATAATTCAATCTCCATCTCTCCTCGGTGGAAACATCCCTTCGTAATGTTCCAGCAGTGAAGTTGGAGCGATTCCCCTAACTGCTTTTAGTTTATTTATTTATTTATATTTTTTGAAATTAAAACATTTTTGTTGATTTTTTGTTGATATTTTAGCTTAATATTTTCAATGATGAACCTTTGGAATCGAGCAAGAAACTTTTTTTTCAACCCCCCTCAAAATTTGATTGTTTACGTTTCAAGGTAGGACATCGTGGTAGGTTTTTCTTGCTCGAGTCCAAAGGTACATCATTGAAAATATTAAACCAAAAATCCTTCCGTCCGACATACGCGGCGCTTTTCTTAGTTAATTTTGAAATATGGGCTTCATTTGGGGTCTAGTTGTGCCCTCTAGCTCGAAAACTCTCGACATACAGATATTGTTTTTTCTCCAACTCAAAATATGAATGAATTTTTAGAATCGAATGAAACCATTGAGAGCTTTGTGGAGCAAACCGCTCCGGTCCCTGTGAGGACTTACAATAAATCAGAAAGACAGAAAGTAGTATAATGTCCGTTTGAATTTCAGCACATCAAATGCGATCGTTGTTCTTTGAATAGATTATTGAGTTTACTCAGTTGTGCATCCTTAGCAACCAAGGACCAAATTTTGTTATGAAGGCACCCACAGCTCTCGTATATTAGTAGTGATTAGTCGTTATTAGTAGTGATTAATTAGTAGGTAATGATGGAACATACTAGTAAAGATGGAAAAGCCGCGTTCTTTACTGATTGGTGATTTATACAGTCAAGTAACTATTTTGTTGCGTTTTTCTTTCTTCGATTTGAGCTTCATGTCACTCAGCTGTGCTGCCTAGCAACCAAGAAACAAATTTTTTAGTGGATACGATGGCTTCCAATTTTCCGATAATGTTTTTATTATCTAAATGAACTTCTATCGATAACTTGAGCGGTCGGTAGTTAATGATGATGGGAAAACCGTTTTCTTTCCAGGCGACTGATCTATGGAGATAAATAATGAACCGTTATGTAATAATTTCCAGTGTTTATGACTGCGATTTAATATTACATACGAACTAATTCAAAAACGCTGCAAATCATTGCTCAAAGGTTTATTATTTTCTGTATAGATCACTCTTCTGTATAAATCACTGGTTCTCCATCAATAGCACCTACCACCATCTGTATTATCCCTTGACTTTCCCTCTCAAATTTCAGCTTCCTGCGTTCAATAGGATTGAAAATGACTTCGGAGCTCACTCAGCTGATCAGTGATCTGAGGAGTGAAGAAGATCTCCTCAAATGCTGGAGACGCCTGGAAGAGCACTTCCATTCAATAGGATTGAAAATGGCTTCGGAGCTCACTCAGCTGATCTGTGATCTGAGGAGTGAAGAAGATCTCCTCGAATGCTGGAGACGCCTGGAAGAGCACTTCCATTCAATAGGATTGAAAATGGCTTCGGAGCTCACTCAGCTCAACAGTGATCTGAGGGGTGAAGAAGAACTCCTCGAATGCTGGAGACGCCAGGAAAAGCACTTCCATTCAATAGGATTGAAAATGGCTTTGGAGCTCACTCAGCTGATCAGTGATCTGAAGAGTGAAGAAGCCTTTGAGCAGCGTTAGAATGATTTGCAGCGTTTTTTACCCACCAACATTTTTTTTACCTACCAACTTTTTTTTACCTACCAGCTAGGTACTACCTACCACACCATACTAGCTTCACACCTTCACAATCAAGTTTATTAGAAAGAACTAAACGCTTCACACTCGATTGGAAAAATAGAAAGCTTCATATGGAAATTTGATTACTGGTTACGCAGAAGGCAAAACTGTATACAAATCGAAGAAATGAACAGCGATCGCATTTTAGTCCGATAAAATTTGAATGGAGATTAGACCTCTTTTGCGATTCACACTCATGATTCTGTTTTATCGAAGGAAAACCTTCAAGTACTCGTAGGGACCGAACGGTTTGTCCTACAGAGCTCCGGGTGGTCTCAAAAATTTGTAAAAATTCAATACTATTTAAAATTGGTGAAAAAACGATACCTTTATTTCGAGAGTTTTCGAGCTAGGACACTCTTGAAAATTTCAACCCTTAATTTTCACCCCTTAAAAGTGACCTACATCAACCAAAAGCTTCGCGGCACAACTAGACCCCAAATGGAGCCCATATACCAAATTTGAACCAAATCTGTCCAGTGTTGCTAAGAAAAGTGCCGCGTACGGCGGACGGACGGAAATTTTTTTATTCGATTTTCGTATTCTACGTACCTTGAGACGTAAAACATCAAATTTTGAGGGGGGGTTAAACAAATTTTTTTCTTGCTCGATTCCAAAGGCTTATTATTGAAAATAATAAACCAAAATAATGGTGGCTATTTTTACGTTCATCTTGACGGTTTTTTGAGAAAATTGATTAGGAAATCGTTCCTGATAATCTTGTGTTTTTTTCACGTTTTCGAAAGCTTTGAGGTACCTTCCAAATTTAAAAAACTGGTTAATCAATTGTAAGAAATGGTATTGTGAGATCTTCGGAGACCGTCTCGAAGCTGAAATTATGTGCACATTTTTTTCTCTGAGGGTTGTTCTAGTACTATGAGAGGAAATTGTACGAGCTTGGTTATTGTTATTGTAAATATTTTTTGATTACATTTTTTGTGTCGATTAAATTGAAGCCTCTGTCAACCTTTGAACCAGCCGACAATTGAACAACCCCCTCGTGAAAAGTAGTTACCGAACCGATGACACATTTATTATCATGTTATCCATCGATTTGATGTTGATTAAAAAACCCTTTACTCAATTCTTACGTAATCTGCTTGTAAATAATAAATCAACGGTTTGATTTCTGTATTATAGACCGTCATCAACAAGTTTCGATCCATTTATTTTCTACCATCAGGCGTAACGTGAACAACCGCTATCTACAAGCCTGAGCCAGAACTAGTTTTTCTCAAGCGTTGCATTCACTGTGATTAATGTGGGAACCTTCCCTTATCTCTAGTGGTCACTTCTTAAAACTACATTTACCATTCGTGCCCCTCTAGAACGTGACTGATGGTCTGTCATTCCGCACCTACTTGGTTTTTTTATACGACTCGAGTAACATGAAAGAAGAATAATTATTTAAAATTATTTCAAACGTTATTAATTTGTTATCAGGTGCTATTTTCTCCGAGTACAACTTTTAGTTAGGCACTCAATAAATTATGCAAATTGATTGTCGGTAATTAGGTTTTTCCCTCTATTTGTTTGAAAAATCGAATGGTTTCTAGAAATTTCGTGTCACTGTAAATGTATTTAATTTACAAGGTATGGGCGACTTTTTATCGAATTCGTGTAGCAGTACAAGCAATGCTTGTGCTATAAATCCTTTCCACGTCCTTCTAAGAGCGTGGTCTCATAAATTGGTACGTTCGTTCACACGCCCTCTCACGGAGTGGAATGAGATCGAATGGAGTCAAACGGATTTTCTGTGACGTGCTTCAGCCGTTGGCGACTTTCCAGATTATTCTGTTGATAACGACAAGAGCGGCGTATCATCGTGACTTGGAGCTTGGCATGAAATAGATCATCACATCGTTCTTGAACCATTTTTGTAGGAACTGTACGTGTCGTACCATTCATTCACCGCCTTTCATAATATATAAATATGTTGCTTACTCACAACTGGAGGTAGGAAAGCACTGTGATCGTGCTGAGGGTTAAACAAAGTAATTTCAACTTATTGGGGACCGTCTATGGCCCAGGAAGCACCATGGAGTAAATACATTGTTTAATTTTGGTTTATTATTTTCAATAATGAACCTTTGGAATCGACCAAGAAAAAAAAATTTAACACCCCCTCAAAATTTGATGGTTTACGTTTCAAGGTACGTAGAATCCAAAAATCGAATAAAAATTTGGCCGTCCGTCCGCCGTACGCCGCACTTTCCCCACTTAGCATTGACCGATTTTGATGAAATTTGGTATGTAGGCTCCATTTGGGGTCTAGTTGTGCCCCGAAGCTTTTGGTTGATGTAGGTCACTTCTAAGGGTTCCAAAATCAATTTTGAAATTTTGAAAACGCCCTAACTCAAAAAATTTCGATATAAAGGTATTGTTTTTCCTTCAATTTAAGATTCTATAGAATTTTTAGAATTTTTTGAGACCAAGCGGAGCTCTGTAGGACAAACCGTTCGCTCCCTACGAAAATTTAAGGGTTTATATTGAAATATATATGTATATAAATCAAAACACGAGTGTGAATCGCAAAAGAGGCCTAATCTCCGTTCAAATTAGAGCTGACCGAAATGCGATCGATGGTTGGTGATTTTGATTTTTTTTTTTTTTTTTTTTGATTTTTTTTCCCCTTTATATCGGATGGTTGGTGATTTTGTAGACGAGTGATCTGTGAAAGAAAAATATTTCATACACGTTTTGGCCGTTTTTTTCTTGTTATTTAATTTGAATGATTTCTCTTTCTCACTCTCGAAGATACGGAGCTCTGTATTAAGTCTGTCTATTTTCTAAGACTTTCTATGTTTATGGACAGTCCCTGATAGTCCTGGAGCCTAGGCCAAAAATCACCCTTCATTTAGGGATAAGATTTGACGAACAATTATGAAGATTTTGTCCTTCCTGAGAGAGAAAATTCAAGTCTGCCATTCCAAAACAGTGAAATGTTCGAAAATCGCGAAAAATCATCATATCATCATGGATGTTTTCATCAATCTGCCACTTTTCAACAGCTGTTATCCCACGGCAGACTCAATGTAAAATATTGTACACTTTCTGTGCAAAAATTACTGTGTTTTGGACGTCCCAAATTTTTACAGGTGGATTTTAAACGTCTCTTTGAAGGGTTTGAGATTTGTCTACCAATCCTAAGCATCTGTAAAGTCCCGGCAGAGTTAAATTGAAAAATTATCAAATTTTATTTTAAATTTAAATAAATTTTGGGATGGTTCACATTTCAACTTGTTTAAGTATGAGTGGAATGTAAACAGTGGACCATGGTCTGCCTTGGATTGCCCGCTGTCATCCAGTGTAAGATTCAAATTAAAAAACGGTATATTTATTGGTTTTACGATACTCCAAATTTTGGCTCAACTCTATTTCTCTATTGAAACTCAAACAGCCTGGTCTTCCATCAGTAACCCATTGCTTCTATAAGACAGACTAAAATACAAAAAATGCAAATTCGATGGTTAAAATTTATGTATTTTGGGAAAGTTGCAATTTTGGCATATGAAACAAACACGTAATTAAAAATGTGTAACTCAGTCTGCCATCGATATTACGTGGCTGTCCAGCCATTGCTACCTACCTACTCCACATACTGCCTTCTCACCTTCAAAATCAAGTTCATTTGGAAGAAATAAACGCATCAAAATCGATTTGAATAAATAGGGAGTTGTGGGTGCTTTCTTTAGGAAATTTGATTTCGTGGTTGCTTAGGACGCAAAACTGAATACAACTCGGTGAAACGAATAGCAATCGCATTTTGGTTAGCTAACATTTCAACGGAGATTAGACCTCTTTGGTGAATCACACTCGTGATTCTGATTTATCGTTAGTCCTACCCTTAAGTACTAGTAGGGAGCGAGCGGATTGTCCTGCAGAGCGCGTGGTCTCAACAATGGGGGGTGCGCCTTGATTTTTTTTAGATTTTTAATCGTAAGTAGACTACATCCTGAAAATTTTGGCACCAACCGCGACCTTTTAGCGTGAGTAGATCTGTTTCTATGATTTTTCAAAGTTTCGACCGTTTATGACGTCACGCGCCCCTCTCGCCTAGGCGGGACCCCCCAGCCCACCGTGACGTCATAAACGGTCGAAACTTTAAAAATTCATAGGAAAAGATTTACACACGCTAGAAGGTCGCGGTTGGTGCCAAAATTCTCAGAATGAGGTCTACCTTAGAATAAAAATAATAATAAACAGTTTTTCCGACCAAGGCGCACACCCTATTTTTAAAGATTCAATACTATTTAAAGTTGATCAAAAAACAATACCTTTACTTCGAGACTTTTCTTGCTAGGGCACTCTTGAAAATTTCAACCCTTAATTTTCACCCCTTCAGAAGTGACTGACATCAACCAAAAGCTTCGCGGCACAACTAGACCCCAAATGGAGCCTATATACCAAATTTCATCAAAATTGGTCCATGGTAACTAAGGAAAGTGCCGCGTACGGTGTACGGCCGGAAATTTTTTTATCATTATTATATTATTATGATTATTTATTTATTATTATTATTATTAAAACATCAAATTTTGAGGGGGGGGGGGGGGTTAAATTTTTTTTCTTGCTCGATTCCTAAGGCTTATTATTGAAAATAATAAACCAAAAACACATGACCCTCAGCCCATGTACATATTATAGCCATATTAAAATCCTATAACACATCCTACTTATTCCGATTATTTTGGTACGATTTTGGTGCCGTGTACGGCGGACGGACGATTTTTTAAAAATTCTTAGAGTTAACATTTTTTCTCAGTCGATTCCAAAGGTTCATTATTGAAAATAATAATCTTCATCTTCTTCCTGGCTATTCAAATGTCCGATAGAATACTAACTACTGTGCATTGAAACAACATGGTACAAGCATGGATCAGGATCCCTTCAGCAAAATTACTGGGATGGAAGTCGTTTGGTTTGGTGAAATGAATTCTGGTTCTCTACCAACAAGTAGAAAACCTGAAGAGGCAGGCGTGTTGGTGACATTCACCTATTCCGAATACCCGCGGTGTCTAATACTCGAAACAGCCACTCATATGCTCCATATTTACTCATCCAAGGTAAGAGCTATGTGTGCCCGCCATTACTCCGCCCCTAACCTATTCTATGGCCAGTGTGGCTTGAGCAGCCCTTCAATCTAGAACAACTAGGTTGTCGCCCTTATCTCTTGGTGGTAACACAATTCCATCTTTGATATCTCGGTGGACTCTGGCTCAGAGATCACGTGCAGATGTCAATGCTACCAACATTTGTGAAATATGAAGTTGAAGCTCAAGGAGAGGCTACAGCAGTGTTTGCCAACGTACAGCGAAATCATGGTGATTGGGGCAACGCTTACTTGGCGTAGAATATGGTATGGCAGGAAGGCCAAGAATCTGGTACGACCAGGCTGCCGACTGTTCATCCTGGAGTGGATGACCTATTCACTCCTGATAGGAGGATAAGTATAGATTCTCTGGTTTCCATTCAAGGCTACGGCTTCTCGAAGATGTTCAACGGCTTGAGAAAGTGAGCGCCGTGTGACTTGGAGCTGAACTCAAACCCCATCGGGAGGAGAAGCGTCGCGTCGGCTGATGGCATAATAAGGCACAATTCTCTCTCCGTAACCTCGTGGATAAGCTAATTCAATCTTGTCCCTCACTCTTAATGTCCGGGGTCGGATCTCAGACCCTGAAGCCAAGATGCCAAATAGATATGGCTGCCGAGTATGGCCTTTGATGGATATAATATCTGTGCGCAATACATTCAATTGTACCGGTGAAATATTTTTTTCTAATTATAAATGGTTAATGCAGCAGGTCGAAATTTGGAGGGAAGTTTGGGGTGGAACTCCAGAAGAATACACATTGACATTGTCATGATTCAATCGGTAGTAGTTTTTGTTGAGTTATTGAGATTGTATGAAAATGTGTGTTGTTTTTATTCTACGCACCCATGTTATTGAATGAGAGGAAGTTGTACTGCCTACCCAACTTGGTAGAAGTTACCTTCGTAGGTAACCAAGGCAATATAATTATTGCCATATTTGGTATTTTCATGTGAGATAATAAATGGAATAAATTGTTGCTCATTGAAACGGTTTTTCTGTCATTTGAATGATAAATTTCAGTGGAAGCTACCCAGTGGTGACTCAATCAAACGATATTTTGGGGTTCCTACATACATTTTTTTTCTAAATATGTGGATTTTCTTTTTTTACTTTCTTTGGAAAGTCTTTTGTCCTTTCCGATCCCTTTAATTTCTGGAGAGCTTTCGACAACCCTCTGGTTGTCATTTTCAATCCAACAGCTAGAGGATGAGATTTCTGTGTGGAACACAAGTAGCCACTACTGCAGAAAACTAACATAATAGAGGTTTGGTGTCACCTGCATGGTCGCCATTGTCCTCCCCATTTCAGAACTCCATTTAAGCGATTGGAAACTACAAAGGACTTTTATTGTCCCAAAACCCCCACTTATTTGGGATAAAACCATAACATTTTATACATTTTTTGTTACTTACAAGTAGGTAGGTACCTATCTAATAGTTTGGTTAAACTCCTGCCTGAAGACATGGATTTCTTTCCGTTGATTCCCTCATACGTGACGAGATCTAGACACTGAAAAAGCCCCCAGGCGCGTTTTGTTTGAAAAGACGCGTTGAAGAAAGGACGGGGAAGGTTGACACAGTTTTGACAGCCGCGGTTCTACCTCGTATTGGTCTGGAGAATGACTCAGAAGCCGGTCTGCCTTTAGATGGGAGAGCTGCGACCCTTGCAAGGCCGTCATCTCTTTTATCGCTAATTATGTTCAAGTCGAACGCTCACCTGAAGGGGTCCCTCGCTTCACCAGTGATATCGACAGTCGTGAGCGCCTGTCGGGAGCAAGTCCCAAGTCCCGTTGAAGGTTGGTCCTGGGGTACACAAACATTGCAACAAGTCTCGGCCAGTGTATATAAACGTGTAGAATACTCTTTATAAAGCACCAGGAACCAAAAAGTTATCATTTCAGTCCGTCAGACTGTAACATGCAAGGTCCACCAAAAATTACGCATTCAAGTGTCAAAAGAGTGGAGACTTACTGAGGAGTGGAAAGGAGTCCCTATTGAGATATCGATAGGTGAGAGGTGGAAGTTTCAAGTCTGAAACATCGCATAGAGTGTCCAATATCAACTGGGTCGTGATTTGCAGAATAGTAAGTTGCTAGAGATGTGTTTACTGGCGTCTCCTTGAGACTACGCTGATACTGCTTGGATCTCGTCTTCAGCAATTCTTCAGGGGTTTGCTTCTGGAACTCTGGTATAAAACGGTGATTTACAAACAAAAAAAATACAAATTACTGGAAACCAGAATAGGAAAAATTATAACGAGGAGTTCAGCTTAGGTTTTGTACCTAGAATTTAATTGCTTAATAAGCACCAACGTGGCTTCATTTAAAATCGTTTTACCATAAATCGAATAATAATAATTACCGTGGAAAATGTGGGTTTGAACGGTTCTAACACGTTCCCCATCACATAATAATACTCCATAGAAGGCAGAAGCACTTTTATCCGTCTTTTTTTGTCCAGAGCCCTCGCGAGCCGTCCAGTTCCAAATTCGGCAGCACGGGAACCACCCAGAAAGGGCACCGCCTTTGATCCTGGCGCGAAAGCCTCTCGGACAATTAACCCTACAAGAAGTAAATTTTCGAACCAAAAGTGCTGCTGTGGACGGGGGTTTTCTTCATAGCAGGGTATGACTCATCAATCACCTTCCGGGTCCACTTAAGCGTAAAAACTCGGCCTCTTTCCAAGCGACAACTGCAAAGGAACTGTCCAACATTCAATACTTGAGCCCAACACCGCCACTGCAATGGAAATAATTATGCAATCCATCACTTTTTTCTCCTTCAAATCTGGTTCTTTTTTGTCTCCTTTTGTTCGTTTTATTTGTTTATTTATTATTTGGCCGGTAAATCTCAATTGGGCCAGAGGTAATCGTTCAAACTGGCTTGTACGCTGTGATAATAGTTGATGCTCAGTTCTGCACAAATCATAGCAGAAGTGTAAAGCTGCTATTTGTAAAATGGGAAATTTGGAACGTTTTAAAAGTATAAAAAACGTGTGACTTGATATTTAACCCTTTTGTTGGCAAAGAGACAAATCGCCGTCAAAAGAATTTTGTTGTTTTTTCCATTAATTAGGGTTTGAACTACGAGTAAATTTTTTTTTAACGTGATTTATTATTGCAACTGAATATTAAATACAATCCATCTAGCAATATTACATATCATTATTACACTCCTTGAGAGCCCGTTTACAGTAAAACGCAGTCCCTTCTCATCACAGTATCTTCAACACTGAGCTACGAGGGTGGATCAAATATAAACGGGACTTTTTTTTTTTAATTTTATTTGTTAGAAAATAAAAAGCGGGTATATGTCACTTTTCTACATAGTCTCCTGCTTTTGTGACACATTTTTCCCAGCGAATAGGAAGTTTTTTAATCCCAGCATCAAAAAACGATGAAGGTTGCGTCTGAAGCCAATTGCGCACGAACCCCTCGACCCCCTCATCATCCTCGAATCGCTGTCCGCCTAGGGCTTCTTTAAGTGGCCCAAACAAGTGAAAATCACAGGGCGATAGGTCAGGGCTGTAGGGAGGATGATCAAGTGGAGTCCAATGCATTTCTTCCAATTTTTGAACAGTTAGAGCTGCAGTATGGGGCCTTGCATTGTCGTGGAGGAGGATGACGTCACGAATTGGTTGATTCCGTCTTTTGCTGCGATATGCAGCCCTCACCTGAGTCAGCAGCTCACAATAGTAGGCAGCATTGATTGTTCTTCGCTCATGCAAAAAATCAATGAGCAAACGCCTCGATAGTCGAAAAAAACAGTTGCAAGGACCTTGCCAGCAGACAGTCGAGTTTTTGCTTTCACTGGGGCTGTCTCCCCCTTCCTCCGCCACTCCATACTGGCTTGCTTCGATTCGGGTGTGTAATGATGGACCCATGTTTCGTCGCAGGTGACGATGCTAGCCAAAAATGCTTCCCCTTCTTCCTCAAACCTTGCAAAAAGCCTCTGACAGACCTCCAAACGTCTCAACTTCTGATCTGCAGTCAAAAGGCGAGGGACCCATCTGGCACACACTTTACGGAATCCTAGGTGCTCTGTAATGATCGTTTGGCAGCTCCCATAACTTACCCCTACCTGCTCAGCGATTTCGGAGACAGTCACACGTCGATCATCTTCAAGAATGTCACGAACCGCTTGAATGTTCTCATCCGTAATGCTGCTCCGGGGACGACGATCGTGTTCCTCATTCTCTACTCGTTCTCTTCCCTCCTGAAACTCTTTGTGCCAGGCAAACACACGGGTCCTAGAGAGGGTTTGGTCCCCAAACTGGGCAGTCAACCTTTGAAAAATTTCCGAAGGTTTGACTCTTTCACGGGTAAGAAATTTTATGATAATTCGTTGCTCAATGGAAATGGGCACCTTTTGTTCAGACATCGCGATAACTACTCATGAAAGGTTGTAAAGGGGGAGACGCCTCCCTCATCCACCTTCTAATGAACCTGTTCAAACAATCTCGAAGTGACAACAAGTGACAATCTCGCTTCTGTCAACTGTCGGCGCTCAGAGGTCAGAGTCCCGTTTATATTTGATCCACCCTCGTATAACTGCACTTGAACAGCACTAACTAAGTCCAGTGGTTTTTTCGCTTGAGTCGCCGGAGTTCATCTTCGTTGTCCAAAACGTAGAGCATTTCCAGGTTCTCTAGATTGTGGAGGTGTTGTTCGTGCCTCCTTGAGTACCTTGCGATAATTTCGTGGACTGTTTCCATCCCCAAGTCTCGATGAATATCATCATTCCTCATGTACCAAGGTGCACGCACCATACTTCTCAGTATTTTATTTTGGGAGGTTTGGATTTTGTTAATGTTTGATTTTTTGGCACAGCCCCATACTGAATTCCATAGGTCCAGATAGGGCGAAGGATATGCTTATAAATGAGCAGTTTATTGTGGAGAGAGAGACGAGAATTCCTTCCCATCAACCAATACATCTTTCTGAATTTGATTTTAATTTCCTCTTTTTTCTTTTCTATATGTTTTTTTCCAGTTTAAGTTGGAGTCGAGGGTCATACCCAAATATTTAACTGCATCGGTATGGGGTGTTTTATTTGAATTGATCTCAACATCTATGACTGGAATTTTTCGGTTAGTGAAGTTGATGTGAACTGATTTTGATTCGTTCAACTTTATTCTCCACATAATGGTCCACTTAGAGACCTCAGTGATTGACTTCTGTAGATTACTAGTTGCAGCTTCGATATCATCATCGACGGAGAGGATAGCCGTATCATCTGCAAAGGTGGCAACAGTTGTACCTTCTCGTTGGGGTAAGTCCCGTGTGTACAGTAGATAAAGGACTCCCTTGCGGGACCCCAGCTTTTATTGGCTTCAAGCCAGAGTATTGGTCATCTTGCTTCACCCTGAAATGTCTGTTTTCAAGGTAGGATTTTAGCAGTAAGTAGTACTGTTTTGGGAGATCTCTGTGCAGTTTGTACTCCAATCCCTCGTGCCAAACCTTGTCAAAGGCATGTGCCACATCCAAGAAGATACTAGCACATATTTTCTTACCTTCGAGGGCCTTTTCTATTATGTTAGTGATTCGATGGACTTGATCTATAGTTGAATGTTTTTTTCTGAATCCGAATTGGTGATTTGGAATTAAATTTCTATCTTCTATCAATGGTTTGAGACGTTTAAGAAGCAATTTTTCAAATAGTTTTGACATAACAGGGAGGAGGGATATTGGTCGATACCCCGTCTTCTCGTTTGGTGACTTTCCTGGTTTGGAGATCATGATGACTTCAGCAACTTTCCATTGGGAAGGTACGTGTTTCAGTCTAAATGTAGCATTGATAATCTGAAGCAATTTCATCACTGCTTTATCGGGGAGCTCTTTCACTACACGACCTGATATCAGGACGTAGCCGGGCGTTTTTTTTTTGCATTAATTTTGCTTTTAATTTCATCTTTGAGTTCCTTCAGTGTCACTGGAAGTGTATTTTCGTCTGGTACTTGATTACGAGTAAATAAATTACGAGCAAAATAAACGAGTTTTTTTAGTTTTAATATTTTTTATTTACACCTTGGTGACAATAAGTAAATTTGCCGTGTTCTGAGTTCAGTAGGTGGTGACAAGTATTGAACATTTTTTTGTGATAGAGCCTGTTCTTTCCTCAAAAGACCGGTAGGTGCAATACACAATCTCTCATTACAGATTCTGGAACAACATTATAATTTGTAGAAGCTATTAGATGGGGGAGTTGGTGAAGTAGGTTCTGAAATTTACAAGTGTTCACGTTATTGACATTTTCATGTCTTTGCTTTGGCACATGAACTGAAAAATCGTCACGAAAACTAAGCAAATCTTGCTCACGCGACCAATCAATAAAATAGACTCACTGTGTTGCGTAGAGAACAATCAACAACCTTACATTTTGCTTTGGCACATGAACTGAAAAATCGTCACGAAAACTTTGATGCTTGGGTAACTAACAACCTTACTTCACTACCCTGTTGTGTAGTGGTTGACATGAAAATGTCACAATGTGTTGCAGACTCGTATACAAGCATTTAAAATTGAGTTTATGTTTATTTCATTTACGAAAAACTAATTAGTTGTAACTCAGCCTGGGCGATCAATAAACATCTCGAAACGTTTAATGTGTAGTTAGGTCATAAAAAATAAAAAAACAACAATAACTACGTATGGAAAAGTTTTCCCTCAATTTGTAATTACCTTCAACTGTCTGATAATTGAGGAGGGAATTGCTTTACACCTTATTTCTGGTAGATTACATTAATACTGTCATAAAAGAAACTTTTCATTGTCTGAAACTCTCAACTGGGACTTGGCAAAGTGGCACAGGTGTATCCACATAAACTTTACCTGGTCTTGGCAAAGTTACACCTGCGTCACCTCACAATTTTTGCCCATTTCTAACTCGCAATCACGTTGGAAAAGTATTTCTACAAGTTTATCAAATCTTGAGAATCTAATAAAATGTGAAGTAGGTATATTTTTATTTGGTCGAAAAAAATAAGTAATCAAACAAAATAGATATCTAAGCTTACCTTCCTCAGCTAGTCGCCCATCTTTGTTGACCAACAAGGCCTTCCCACACAAAAAACAGAAAATCCTTTTCTAGGAGGTTATAACCTTCTGAACATGGTTCCCAACTTAAATCTGAGACCATAAAGAAGAGATTCAGAGACTTTTCAAAGCTCAAAGCCGCCCCGCCAAAATTGTTAAAAATCAAGAAAAGGTGGTGTCACAATATGTAAGTTTGCCAAGAATAGGGTTAATGGATCTCGTAACATTTTCCCTTTCTAGTTTTCAAAATAATCCTTCAGGTACTTCGTTAGTTGTCTGATACACTGTGAACGCCTTCTTGTCCATCTGTAAAAAAAAACAACATAAAAGTCCATCACGTTTGGAAGGCAGTTTCCTCCAAAGAAGAAGAAGAAGTCCAAGATTATCATGGACACATGGAGTATGTTTGTATTGATAGAAAATGAATTATTTAATCAGTGCACTAAAAGGTAGAACCCCATGAATTACCCCCCCTGAATTGGTACCTGAATTCGTTGACAGGAAACATGAGTCAAGTTGCTGGTTTCTTATATTTGGGAACAACACGAGAATTCTTTCATAATATGTTCGTCGATTTTTCAGCAATTCAGTCAATCTCTCAGACTTTTCCTGCTGGTTGGAAATTCATCAGGTTTCTACTCTGTAGTCAACTTTTAACTGCTCTCTGAATTGGCAGGCAAAATAATTGTCACAACGCTCGCTAAAATTACGAGTAAATTATCCTTCACTCTGACGAGTGGTCTCATCATTGAACTCCCAAGGAACCTGTCGCGCCCCTTAGGTGATAACACGTGCAGCAAGTTCAACTTCCAAAAAAGGTGGCGGATGAAACAGCTTCTGTTTGTTTCCACGAAGCGAGAAAACACCAACCAGGGATGAAGTTATTGGCCGGAGAAAAAAAAAATCAGAGTGTATCCAGTCTCCCACGGCTGGCACATGGCTTCAGACCTGCTTCCCGTCAAGGAAGTCCTTCTGTTCCTTGAGTAAACAGTCGGCGAGAGTCTATCCTTGCAAGGGATCATTTTACCATCCTGTAACCTTGTACTGGCGCCTCTTGATCTGCCTAACTCTTACAAACGATGGTATTTGGCAATGTCTGTCGAGTGCTAATCTCCGTTTGATGGAATCAGGTTAACGTTGGACAGAACAGCGATGTAGCCGGAATAGTGGAGATGTAAAAAATGTTGTTATATAAAAAATACTCCATTGATTCGAATGTGGTTATGTGTGATTTTCAGCATCACTCGGTCGGTTTTAATAATTACACACTGCAAATATCTATGAATAATAGCGACTAGAGACCTCCCAAGACGTATTAATTTGAATCACGCAACCTGATTTACGATAAGGCATTTCACTCAAATTCTTCTTGTCTCTTGACTTGTTTTATCTCGAGGGTTGACATTGTGTCAAAGCTTTATAAAACATCCCTCCGTATATTGTCTATTACGTATTTGATATAACCTTCCAAAGAAGAAATCACTCCCTCTCTATTGTGCTTTGCTATTCACATAATTCACACACAAAATTTTTTTATCACCCTAATTTGGTGAGAAACATGCACGGGAAATATTAGGGATTGTATTTTTAAAGTGTATCTAATTAAAAAATTTAAACTACAGCAAAAACTGAAAAACCACTTGGAGTTGTCTGCAAAACACAAAAATCACTCCAGTACTATGGATTACCTCATGCAACAAGAGATAAACAGTACCTACTTTTGATAATTTTCATCATTTAACAATTTTTTTCCTCTGAGCTCAAATAAAAAACTAGAAAATTAATTTTTCTACAAATTCTTGAAAAAACAAAACATCCACTCAGTACCCTGTTTGTGGATGTAATAAAAGTTCATAATCAAATAGCCATGCGCAAAATCAGGAGAAAAATAGTCTATCCATGCAGCATGAGTTGATGAGCAAATTTTCGAGAAATCGTTAAACCTATGGTTAAGAAAGTCGAAACATTATTCATTTGAGAGAGTAGCCGGCTTTGTGGGTCGAGCGAACCGCTAAAATTATACTACAACGCACAACACGCATAACGTAACGCATTTTTTTATTTTATTTTTTTATTTACTGGGACGGGGCCCTTAGTCACTGAGACCATAGTGTAGGCCTGCTACTTGTGGCGATTGTGTCGATGACCACAGAGGTAGCGTCCCGGCTTACTCGTGGTGATTGTGACGATTGTGGCGACACACCAGTTGTAAGCGGGATTTACGTTCGACAGGGTTAAGGTTTTCGTTCCGCGGCGTAGTTGGTAGCAGCACGAGGTTGTGACGCCACGTGCCGATCCCAAGTTCACCGAATGACACAAAACCTAACGTGGCGAGCTCAGGTGGGGAGGGGAAGACAAACAAATATCGAAACAATAGTTAATTTTACAAGGGTAGCGTGTGGTATTTACCTGTGACGAGGCGGTGAAGCGGCCAGTCGGATTCCGCGGGATGATGCAATCTGAATGTTAGCCTTAAGGGCGTCCTACTGAGAAAATGGCGTCCGCCAAATGCGACGCTGCCGAAGGGGCCTACGAAGGCGTCTGAGGGACGCCTCGGAAAGATGGCGGAGTGTGACGCGTCACCAAGCTCCGGTTTTTCACACTGAGGAACCAGGTAAAATGAGAAAAGATATTCAAATGCAGATCTACAACAATAAAAGGTAAGTTTATTAAATATGCAAATGGTTTTTCTGACTAGGCACACCGAAGGGTGTGTCGAAAAGAAGCCTGACGGGCGCAACAACACAAGTAAGTATGGCACAAGATTCAATGTTCAATAGGATAGATTTTCAGATAATATTTCAAATGTACAAATTAATAACTCCAATTTGACTTTATGTTTCAGGTTTCCAGAGTATATCAGTTCAACGTTCCAGGTTTTCAACAAAGGTGAGTATGGTAAGTATAGGTTAACTTTGTGTTGCAGGTACGAATTTAGCATTAAGTTACAACTTTCAATATTACGACTTTTGTCCAATTGTTTCAGAATTACTTCTACGCACTGTCCTAACTGCATGGCCAATGGTTAGAAGGTAAGTTATAGTTTTCACTCACACGTGTCAGGGCCCTGAGGTATCCTTCCAGGTGTGATGTGGCGGGTTGTGGTGGTTGTGGCGACGGACGTCCAGGGAATCCAAGGGTTCTTCCTCCAGATCAATTCGGCGCGAGACGGCAATTTCGATGGTCAGGGATCTTACGAAAAAGCGTTGTGAAAGTATTTAAGGGGGCGGTTTGACTCTAGCAGGCTCAAGTTCACGGGCAGCAGGGCTCACGGTGACTCTTACTGAATATCAAGGGGGTCTGCCTGTGGAGGGGGCTGCTCGTTGGTTTTGTTCCGGATGGTCCCCCTCCGCTCCCTCGACGGACGGGCGCCTGCCAGGTGGAGGACTTCTGATTGGCTCCCCCCGCCGAGGGAGGGACGCTCTGGCTGGAGACGGCGTCTTCATGTTGAGGGGGGGGGTGACGTCACCTTTTGAGCTGACCACGGATCCGAATCTGACAATCATCGCCGCGGGTGGCTATGACAAATTCGGATCGGAAGGGAGTTAACGAATCAACCCAGTCTCTTCACTGGAAAGGTTCCCCAGTGAGTGGAGACTCACATCCCCCTTCCCTCCGGGAGCCAGCGTTGTCAAAGACGACGCTGGGTATTCCCAGAGGAGCCAAGGGACGCGCCTTCCTTATGGCCAGCTCGTAGGCGTGGCGACGACACCCGCGACAGTTGGCTGGGTCGCGCTGTGCCGATGGTCCCTCGGGGCACTCCGGCAGCGGTCGTCCCTGGCGGTGGAAATTCTTTAGACGTTGCCAGAACTCCTTACATCCCGGGCACCGGAAGACGAAGAGCTGTGGTACCTTCTTGGTGCAGACGGGACATTGACGCTTTCGGCTTATTCGCAGCACGATCTTCGGGTGGGCCGGAGGCGGTATCGTTTTGGCTGGTTCTGCTTCGTCTTCGCTGGATGTCGCGGGAGAGCGCCCGGGTGTCGGTGGTACGTCCCGGGTGGGGGACTCTTCGTAGGAGCTAACTCTCCCACGAGCGCGCCGGGGTGGTCGAGGCGTCGTTGGCGGCGAGTGCAAGGGTTGTCAAGGCCACGTACGGGTTTGAGCTGCGGACTCCTGACTTCGACGGCCTGAGGCGATGGTGACGGGGCGGGGGACGAAGCGGGGGGCGGAGCCGGGGGAGTGAGCCAACTTCTCCTCAGCCTCCGCAGACCTCGCCGCAGGTGCCTCTGCAGATAGCTGGTTTGTTGCCTCAGGTGTAGAGGGTCTTCGCCGCAGGTGGCTCCACTACCACCTGTGCGTTGGCTGCCTTGGACTCCGCCACGGATGCGTCCCGTTGCTGGATCAGTTGTTGTCGATCCAGCAGCCACTTGGTTTGGCGGTCCAACAACGCATCCCGCTCCTGCACGATCCTCTGGTAGATGGGAATCCACCTGTGTATCTGGAGGATCGTGAGGAGCGCCGAATTCCCGGAAGTGTGGCGGCCTGGTCGGAGTGTCGCCACACATCGTGAATCGCACGAAGTTTGAGAGCATCTCTAGTACGTCGTAAGGGTCGTCGGGTGGCGCGGGCGTGCTCACGTGTCCCGGCGACTGGTCTCGAAGGCTGGCGACAAACCTTTCCGTTCGCCTCCTCATTAATTCCACCATGGGGTCCGGCGACTGGGGACCCCCGTCCACTATCCACTCATCTAGCGGTTCTTGTGCCATCCTACAACAAACAAATAAACGCCCTACTGTAACATCCTGCCTAGGAAAAGTGACTCAGGAATTGATCTCATTGTACTCACACAAATAATTCTGGCCTTGTTAGGAAGGTAGCAGAAGTAACGGTTCGGCTTGGTCTGAAGGACCTAAGTGAAGTTTGTCGGTCTGAAGGACCCAATTGAAATTGGTTGGTCTGAGGGACCCAAGCTAAACTTGTTGGTCTGAAGGACCATGTGTCGAGGTCGTGTCAGTCTTTCCTAGTAGTCAGTCAGTTTGTCTTTCGGCCTAAGTGGAGTTGCTTATAATTTACGGAAGGGTCACGCTGGCGGAACGAA
>CM019171.2:46067134-46280371 GCA_009739505.2 Apolygus lucorum | reverse complement strand
TACTTGTGGCGATTGTGTCCGATGACCACAGAGGTAGCGTCCCGGCTTACCTCGTGGTGATTGTGACGATTGTGGCGACACACCAGTTGTAAGCGGGATTTACGTTCGACAGGGTTAAGGTTTTCGTTCCGCGGCGTAGTTGGTAGCAGCACGAGGTTGTGACGCCACGTGCCGATCCCAAGTTCACCGAATGACACAAAACCTAACGTGGCGAGCTCAGGTGGGGAGGGGAAGACAAACAAATATCGAAACAATAGTTAATTTTACAAGGGTAGCGTGTGGTATTTACCTGTGACGAGGCGGTGAAGCGGCCAGTCGGATTCCGCGGGATGATGCAATCTGAAATGTTAGCCTTAAGGGCGTCCTACTGAGAAAATGGCGTCCGCCAAATGCGACGCTGCCCGAAGGGGCCTACGAAGGCGTCTGAGGGACGCCTCGAAAAGATGGCGGAGTGTGACGCGTCACCAAGCTCCGGTTTTTCACACTGAGGAACCAGGTAAAATGAGAAAAGATATTCAAATGCAGATCTACAACAATAAAAGGTAAGTTTATTAAATATGCAAATGGTTTTCTGACTAGGCACACCGAAGGGTGTGTCGAAAAGAAGCCTGACGGGCGCAACAACACAAGTAAGTATGGCACAAGATTCAATGTTCAATAGGATAGATTTTCAGATAATATTTCAAATGTACAAATTAATAACTCCAATTTGACTTTATGTTTCAGGTTTCCAGAGTATATCAGTTCAACGTTCCAGGTTTTCAACAAAGGTGAGTATGGTAAGTATAGGTTAACTTTGTGTTGCAGGTACGAATTTAGCATTAAGTTACAACTTTCAATATTACGACTTTTGTCCAATTGTTTCAGAATTACTTCTACGCACTGTCCTAACTGCATTGGCCAATGGTTAGAAGGTAAGTTATAGTTTTCACTCACACGTGTCAGGGCCCTGAGGTATCCTTCCAGGTGTGATGTGGCGGTTGTGGTGGTTGTGGCGACGGACGTCCAGGGAATCCAAGGGTTCTTCCTCCAGATCAATTCGGCGCGAGACGGCAATTTCGATGGTCAGGGGATCTTACGAAAAAGCGTTGTGAAAGTATTTAAGGGGGCGGTTTGACTCTAGCAGGCTCAAGTTCACGGGCAGCAGGGCTCACGGTGACTCTTACTGAATATCAAGGGGGGTCTGCCTGTGGAGGGGGCTGCTCGTTGGTTTTGTTCCGGATGGTCCCCCTCCGCTCCCTCGACGGACGGGCGCCTGCCAGGTGGAGACTTCTGATTGGCTCCCCCCGCCGAGGGAGGGACGCTCTGGCTGGAGACGGCGTCTTCATGTTGAGGGGGGGGTGACGTCACCTTTTGAGCTGACCACGGATCCGAATCTGACAATCATCGCCGCGGGTGGCTATGACAAATTCGGATCGGAAGGGAGTTAACGAATCAACCCAGTCTCTTCACTGGAAAGGTTCCCCAGTGAGTGGAGACTCACATCCCCCTTCCCTCCGGGAGCCAGCGTTGTCAAAGACGACGCTGGGTATTCCCAGAGGAGCCAAGGGACGCGCCTTCCTTATGGCCAGCTCGTAGGCGTGGCGACGACACCCGCGACAGTTGGCTGGGTCGCGCTGTGCCCGATGGTCCTCGGGGCACTCCGGCAGCGGTCATCCCTGGCGGTGGAAATTTTTTAGACGTTGCCAGAACTCCTTACATCCCGGGCACCGGAAGACGAAGAGCTGTGGTACCTTCTTGGTGCAGACGGGACATTGACGCTTTCGGCTTATTCGCAGCACGATCTTCGGGTGGGCCGGAGGCGGTATCGTTTTGGCTGGTTCTGCTTCGTCTTCGCTGGATGTCGCGGGAGAGCGCCCGGGTGTCGGTGGTACGTCCCGGGTGGGGGACTCTTCATAGGAGCTAACTCTCCCACGAGCGCGCCGGGGTGGTCGAGGCGTCGTTGGCGGCGAGTGCAAGGGTGTCAAGGCCACGTACGGGTTGAGCTGCGGACTCCTGACTTCGACGGCCTGAGGCGATGGTGACGGGGCGGGTGACGAAGCGGGGGGCGGAGCCGGGGAGTGAGCCAACTTCTCCTCAGCCTCCGCAGACCTCGCCGCAGGTGCCTCTGCAGATAGCTGGTTTGTTGCCTCAGGTGTAGCGGTCTTCGCCGCAGGTGGCTCCACTACCACCTGTGCGTTGGCTGCCTTGGACTCCGCCACGGCTGCGTCCCGTTGCTGGATCAGTTGTTGTCGATCCAGCAGCCACTTGGTTTGGCGGTCCAACAACGCATCCCGCTCCTGCACGATCCTCTGGTAGATGGGAATCCACCTGTGTATCTGGAGGATCGTGAGGAGCGCCGAATTCCCGGAAGTGTGGCGGCTGGTCGGAGTGTCGCCACACATCGTGAATCGCACGAAGTTTGAGAGCATCTCTAGTACGTCGTAAGGGTCGTCGGGTGGCGCGGGCGTGCTCACGTGTCCCGGCGACTGGTCTCGAAGGCTGGCGACAAACCTTTCCGTTCGCCTCCTCATTAATTCCACCATGGGGTCCGGCGACTGGGGACCCCCG
Organism: Apolygus lucorum; assembly: GCA_009739505.2. Taxonomy (NCBI): domain Eukaryota; kingdom Metazoa; phylum Arthropoda; class Insecta; order Hemiptera; family Miridae; genus Apolygus; species Apolygus lucorum. Next base: position 46,277,821 of record CM019171.2, on the reverse strand, counting down.
TCCACTATCCACTCATCTAGCGGTTCTTGTGCCATCCTACAACAAACAAATAAACGCCCTACTGTAACATCCTGCCTAGGAAAAGTGACTCAGGAATTGATCTCATTGTACTTCACACAAATAATTCTGGCCTTGTTAGGAAGGTAGCAGAAGTAACGGTTCGGCTTGGTCTGAAGGACCTAAGTGAAGTTTGTCGGTCTGAAGGACCCAATTGAAATTGGTTGGTCTGAGGGACCCAAGCTAAACTTGTTGGTCTGAAGGACCATGTGTCGAGGTCGTGGTCAGTCTTTCCTAGTAGTCAGTCAGTTTGTCTTTCGGCCTAAGTGGAGTTGCTTATAATTTACGGAAGGGTCACGCTGGCGGAACGAATATGGAGTGGTTCCGATTGGCGCCTCTCCTCTGGGTCTTTTCGGAGGTAGACCTTCAGGTGTCGACGGCTCTTCGGCTTTGCGTACCACTGGTTCCTGGTGGGGGTTGTTGTCGTGGCGGTCGTACTCGCTGTGGCGATCGTGCTCGCTGTGGCGATTGTGCTCGCTGTGGCGATTGTGTTCGCTGTGGCGATCGTGTTCGCTGTGGCGATCGTGTTCGCTGTGGCGATCGTGTTCGCTGTGGCGAGTTTCCTGGGGGTGGTCGACCGGGTGTTGTGAGTGTCCTGCTGGATTCTCGGCTAATTTTTCCAAAGGGTAGCTGACGCTTCTATCTTCTTCACTGATCAAGGAGCGATCTGAGTGTCGATCCGCGTCCTCGAGGTGAGTCGGTTGTGGCGAAGCAGTCCCTTGGTTTGACTGTTCCGAAAACGGTGTAGTGGAGCGTTCTCGTGAGATCCGGTCGGCACATCGCCACATTCCATCATGGCCGGGTTTGGAGGCGGCCATCGCAACTCCTCATCAGAGTCCTCCATTTTTTCTTCCTGTGTCCCCGTTTCCGGTTCGTGGCTGTTCCTTATTGTGTCTATTTCCTGGGTTTGATTGGATTTGGTGTGGTCCAGGAAAGTATCGTCCGGTACACCCAGCACAAAGGCCGGTTTGAGGCGGTTAATGTGTACTACCTGACGTTTTATGTCGGGTGAGTCCCTGATTTCATAAGTAACATTCGAGTGTTTTTTCAACACCGTCCACGGTCCACTCCATGGACTCCAGAATTTTTTAACGACCCCTGGGGGCGGTTGCATGTCTTTCAGGTACACCATATCCCCTGCCTCAAAAGAGCGCAGAGAGCGGCGGGCGTTGATTGCTTCCGTCCGTTTCTTCCAGGCTTCGTGTAGGCATTGTGTCGTGGCGTCACGGGCCATTCGGAGATTCTTCAACAAGGAGGATTCAGGTAAAGGTGTTCGAAGTCCTTGAAAGGTGTCGTTCGGGAGGCGTATTTCTCTCCCAAAGGTAAGAAAATTTGGAGTAAATCCAGTACTCTTATGTGGGCTGGATCGGTACGCTGCGGGTGCTACGGGTAACATGGTTTCCCAGTCCTTAGTTTTTTTGGTAATTTTCGCCAAAATGTTGGTCAAGGTTCGGTGGAAACGCTCGCACACCCCATTTCCTTCTGGGTGGTACGCGGTCGTGAAGATCTGCCGTATTCCCCATTGGGCACAAAGTTCGCGAGTCGATCCGGCGGTGAAGGCGGTTCCGCGGTCCGAAACAAGTCTCTCGGGTACACCGTGTCTCGGTATAAATTCCTTCGCTAAAATTTGCGCGACAGTTGAGGCGGTACAATTGGTGGTAACGTATGCTTCAGCATATTTGGTAAAATGGTCGATCACGGTAAGGAGGTATTTGGATTTTCCATTTGTCACGATGGGCCCCACGAAGTCGATGCCGACGATGTGTCCGGGTCTCTCGGGGAGGAGCGGCTTCTGAATCGGGCTTTTCAGATTCGTCGGGGTGTTGCGACGTAAACACTTTTCACAACGTTGCACCTGTTCTTTGACGTCTCTCGATAGTCCGGGCCAGTTTCCGAGTCGCCTCACCACCTTTTCCGTCACGTCGGCGCCGGGGTGTCCTGCCCACTCATTCTTATGGCATCTGTCAATCAACCATTCACGAAGTGAACTAGGGATGAGGGGTACCCATTCGTGTCTACCATCGTGTTGTACTCTCATTTCCCACACTCCGTTAGCTTTGCGCAATCCTTCCTTACCGCGACTCAAAACCATTGATTGGACCCAATCATCGAGATCCTGTGCCGCGATCATGAGTTCGCGCGGGAAATCGAGATTTACAACGGCTATGTCCATTCGACTCAATCCGTCCGCATGCTTCATCTGAGTTCCGGGTCTGTATCGGGGAACGAAGTCGTATTCAGCGAGCCTTAGAACCCACCTCCCGATTCGTGATGTCGGGTCGCGGAGGTGCATCGCGGCCGTGAGTGCCATGTGGTCCGTTTGAAGTTCAAAGGTCTGACCTAAGAGATATTCTTGAAAATGGCGGACCGCCCACACAACGGCGAGTAACTCTCTCTCCGTGACGGAATACCTGGTTTCGGCCGGATTGAGTTTTCGACTTGCATATGCCACGGGCCTCTCTTCCCCTCCGAAGTTCTGCGAAAGGACAGCCCCCAAAGCGGAGCCGGAAGCGTCGGTGGCCAACACAAAGGGTTTATTCAGGTCAGGAAAGGCGAGTACGGGTTCCTCGGTCAACTTGACCTTGAGTTCGTCGAACGCTTGTTGTTGTTTACTTGTCCACTCGAAGGGTCGGTTCTTCTGGAGGAGGTCGGTCAAGGGCACCGAGAGCTCCGAGTATCGAGGTATGAACCTCCGGTAAAACCCAGCCAGCCCCAAAAACGACTGCAGTTTCAACGCCGAGGTAGGTACGGGAAATTCCTTAATGGCCTTGACCTTCTCGGGCTCGGTAAGGATTCCCTCGGGCGTGATGCGGTGACCTAGAAAGCGAACTTCGTTTTCAAAAACTCGCACTTCGACAAGTTCACTTGAAGACGGGCCTCGGTTAGTCGATCGAAAACCTGAGTCAATTTCTGGAGGTGTTCCTCTCGAGTGGCGGAAAATACTATGATGTCATCCAGGTAAACGAGACAATGATCTCCGAGGATTCCATCGAGGGCATCATTCATGACTCGTTGAAATGTGGCGGGCGCGTTCTTCAGTCCAAACGGCATCTTTTCGTAATGAAAATGGCGTCCTAATACGGAAAAGGCCGTTTTCTCCCTTGACTCGGGGTGAACTGGTATCTGGTGATAACCCGATATTAAGTCGATGGTTGTGAACCATTTACACTGACCTAACATCGCAAGGGTCTCTTGTAAACGGGGGAGAGGATAAGCGTCTCCTTTGGTGATTTTATTGAGCTGTTGGAAATCCGTGCAAAATCGCCAAAGCTGCTTTTCTCCCGGCGGCGTCTTCTTTTTGACGAGTAGTACGGGCGCACACCATGGGCTAGTAGACGGGCTAATGACCCCGTTTGACAACATGTCCTTGATTTGAGTTTCAACGACGTCGCGGAGGGCGTGAGGAACCGGGTAGGGTTTTTGTTGTGTAACGGTGGGTTGAGTCGTAACTATCTCGTGGGATACATTCAATCGACATCCCTCCCCCGTAGGCGGCTTAAATAAGTCCCGGAATTTACACAACAATTCCCTAGTTGGTTCCGCGTCCGAAGTTGTGAGATGTTGTAGTTTCTCTTGCAAGGTCGCGTCGAACTCGGGTAACGGGGCTTCCCATTGGTCGGTCGGTAGCTCCTCCCACTCCTCTTCTTCTAGACCGTCTGGCGTGGCGCTGAGACATACTTCTTTTTCATAGTTTTGAATTGGGGGAATAATAGAACAAATCTCAGCGCAGGCCTTTTCTTCTCTAAGGGATACGTTAGAACTCGTTTCATTAGGGGTAGCGACTATATCGGGACATGGTTCAACATATGGGTCGATTGTGGCGAACTGGGTCGGGCTGTGCCGGTCCGCTGTGTCGAACTGTGTCGCACTGTGCCGATCCATTGTGTCGAATTGTGTCGCGTTGTGTCGATCCTCTGTGGCGAACTGTGTCGCACTGTGTCGATCCACCGTGTCGAACTGTGTAGCGTTGTGACGATCCTCTGGGGCGAACTGTGTCGCACTGTGTCGATCCCAACGATCGACATAAGTCCGATGGTAGTTGTGGAGCATCCGATCGAGGCAATTTTCGAGGGAGGTTTTCTCATCAGAGTCCGGTGCGGGGTCCGTGCTGTCGCTTGCATCGTCAGCTTCCTGGAATTCGGTCGGCGTAGTGGGGGTTTCGCAATGTTGTGAAATCGGTGTGCTGAAACGCACTTTCGGAGGAAGTGGAAGGTTTTGGGCCGGATCCTTCGTCAAGTTTTCGTAGTGGGGTGTATCGTCGTACCGCTCAACGGGTGTATCGATAGGGACAGAAACGCCCCCGAACTGCCGATTCCAAAACTTCAGGCTTCCGACGCCATATTGGTTTGTGGCGAAACTCGCCCGCGCCTCCGAAGCGTCGCCCGGTTCTTCGTAATCCACGCACGATGGTTTTTGCGTGGCGGAGGTAGTTGTTGCCGCCGAAGGGGTGCTAGGGAGAGGAGCGTTGTGATCATGACTTTCATTTTGATCCACAAACGTCCCAAATTCCCGCCCCTCGGGCCGCAACACCACCCCCACGCTGTAGATTTCCTCGGGTGTGTCGACCGGCGTATACGGGCGGATGACGCTTTTAGGTGTGTGAAATTTCATTTCCGGTCCCGTTGTAAATGTGATGGGCACCCTTCGAAGTACGTCGAGCCCCAAAAGATCAAGCGTAGCGCTTCTCCTTGCGAATACTAAAAATGTGTGCTCAAATACACATTCGCCGATCCTCGTGATGATGCGTTGTTCCCCGGAAAAATGTAGGGGCATTCCATCAGCTCCCCACGCGATCGCTCGGGTTGGGAGAATTGGAATCCCCTTTACGGGTGTTGAAAGTACCGAAAGCGTAGCTCCGGTGTCCAGGGTCATTTCTCGTTCCTCCGGGCCCAGTCCCACGGTGATTTTCATAGTCCGCGACATTGGAGCTTCCACGGCGGGAACATGTGCCTCCTCGATTGGCTTCTTGTAACGGGCGACCTCCATTAAATGTGCCGGCGCCATGACAGGTTGCGACACGGGGAGGAGACGTTTCTTTTTGTAACAATCCTCCTCCAGATGTTCCCAGACGCCACAGAAGTCACAAAATATGGTCTTGTTCGGGCTGAATGGGCAACTCACGGGGAAATGTGTCTTGTCCGCGCAAAACATACACGGATATCGCGGGGTTGGTTTCTCGGCGCTTCGGCGCTCGCTGGGCTTATCTTGGCGGTGGTCCTCCTCCCTGTGTCGATTGTGACGCTGTAGGGGTTCGTCTTTTCGCGGGCATCGAGCGGCGAAATGTTCAGGACTTCCGCAGTTGTAACATCGGCGGTCGTTGGTAATGGCCGCCAAGTCCCAACGTTCGTCTGTGTCGATTGTGTCGTCTAGGGTTTCCTCCAATTCCTCCGCCTTGCTCAGCGCGTCCTGGATCGATCTGGGGCGATTTGTGATGAGCAGCGCGCTCATGTTTTTGCTGACACCACGTATGAAAGCGCTCAGGGTTTTTCTTTCTACCCAGTCGTGGCGTTCGTGACGTCGGAGTTGTCCTCCTTCTTCCATGACGGCACACCGGGCGAGGCTGCGGACTCGGTCGGCAAATTGGCGGAGCGTTTCTGTGGCGTTCCGCTTGACTGTCCACAGGAGTGCGGCGGCGTGTTGTGGATTTTCCTTCTGGAACCACTTGATCATGTCGTCACGGACGATCTCGTAGACGTTGTCTACGTCGAGCGTGTCATCCCGATCGATAAGGAATTGCTTAGCGGTTCCCCGCGCTTTTGCGCGGAGTAAACGGTATCGTTGTCGCGAGGTCAAACCCGTGGTCACCATATCAAAATTCGCAAAAAACGACACAACACTTAATGCACCGGTCGCGTCTGGGTCCCACGACTCTACTTCGAGGAATACCGAGCGCGGTATGTCCTCCCTATCGGCTTCATGTGTTACGTTATTGTATCGCTGAAGGAGAATGTTCATCTCCTTCATTGTCTGAGTCATTGTTTCTACAGCTTCCGTGCCGGAGGACGATTGGGTTTCGGTCCCCCTGTCGCTAGGTGTCGGGTTATTGAGGAACATGGTAGCGATTTGTACTAACTACCACCTAGGCACGAAGAAGTCTGTCGGCGTGAATCGGTCTAAGGGCGGTATTCATAGTCATTCCTCAAGGCGCGGATTTCCTCGACTCGAGTTAAGGTTTCCTTCAACTTATCTTTTCTCGAGGATTCCTCACCCTATTCATAGACGAACAGAATGCATTTGGAGGTCGACCTCAGCTCATCCTCAACTCGAGGAGACCTCGAGTTACCAAACGACAGTCGAGGAAGAATTGGCAGCCCTGTTCAGGTAACAGCTCAGTGAAGGTTTCAATAGAGAAGGTTCGGTTGTTTATTTCAGAATGGTTGGTGTTGTTTTTGGGCTTTGAATTTGGACCATCAGAGTTCCTGTTGTTCGCGTTCCTTCTTCAATAAAATAGTGTTTGCTACCTTTTAATTTTTGACCGACTTCATGCGCCGAAGGAAGGAGGTATGCTGTTCGGTGTGTCATGGGACGACGATTTTTATATTAGTTTCCGAATGGAAAGAGAAAAGAAGAGAGCCGTTTTTAAGCGAAGCTGAATAAACTACGTTGAGGAAACTCATAATTGAAAATAAGGACATTGTGGAAAAAAACAGATGCGGTCTCGTTTGTCGAAAGAAAAAGTGTTGGAAGAAAATCGCGAGTGATTTTAATTTCATTGGAAAGTACCAAACACAAAGTTGCGTATTATATGCAATAAGTATATTATACTAATATTGGTGCTCCTTTTCTTTGCGCTCGTTCGTTGTTTTGTAATTTACAAAGTACCAAAGCGCTTTTCACCTGAGTGAAACGGACCATAGATTGAAAGCGCATCTTGACTGACTCGCAACACTTCCCGAGTCCCGCGGCCGCGTCATTCCGTTACAACAGAACTTCTCATCCTCATACTTCTCAAATCAGTAGAAAAACCAATTTCTATTTTTCTCCCTATGGGGTGACACAAATGAAGGCTTTAGAACTATATGAAACAAATTTCCATTGGTATTAATACGTGCTTTCAACAATGAAGGTAGGTACAGTACTATGAAGAGTTGAACATAGTCGATTACTTTTTTTTATTCGAAATTCCCACCCACCATATTTTGAAAATTGTTGAGGATATGTTGATCTAACATTCACTAGAGTTTGGAGTTATTTGAAGATGGAGTTATTGGAAGATGACGTTATTTTGTAAAGTGCGAAAATGTCGTTCTGTAGTTCCTTATGACTACAGAACCTCGGCTTTGAAACAGATGGCTCGGCAACTTCTAGGATCGATTACTTCTTTTTATTCAAAATTCCCTCACCATATTTTAGTATATTGTTGAGTACATGTTGCTCGAACATTCACTAGAGTTTAGAGCTATTTGAAGATGTCAATTTTTTGTAAAGTGCGAACATGTTCGACATTTCTACTGAAATCAGCTATCATCAAATATCGGGCGGTCATAACTTTTCTTCCACTGAACCGGAATCGACCAAATTTCAGTATATTGTCGACTCGTTATGTAAGAAACATATGCCAGAATTTTGTGCAAGTGTAAGTACCCAGCCCTAGATGATGAAGAGATAGATTCTGATCTCTCCTGTTCACAGAAATACTCTTGGGCAGGAAGAAAATCGGGAGTAGCACGTTTATCACGGTCTCTTTTGTAAAACGAAATTTCTTCCGAAATGTTCGATCATCCAATACCTATACAAATAAGAACATAACAAAATTACTGGCATTCACCGTGTTTATCATTATTATCATAACTTTTGAGGACCTACCTCCAAAGGGTTTTCTTGATCCCGCAAGTAACATTTCGGCCTTCGCTGATCTCGCGAAGATTTCTACAAATACTCATCAAATTCCTCCAATCTTTCAATATCTTCGAAATCCATGTTTTCGGACGAAATAACCGAAGAATAGATCCGTAGAATATTTTATAACGACAATGCTTGTGATAACAGGTAGGTAGATATCATCAAAATCTTTCCTCAAGGTACCTTTTCACCTACCTTGGGCTGAGGAAGCTCGAAGCCCCTTTCTCGACTCGAAATACCTCGATTCGGCCTACAAATTTCTCGACTCCACCTCCGAAGTCGTCTATGAATACCGCCATTGGAGGACGCCTTTAGCGGTTCGAGGACGCCTTGAAATGTGGCGACTGTGAATAGCTTGAGGAGCCGTCGGCCCTCCTTAAGGCTTCCTCGAGACCTTCCTCGACTTGGAGGATGAGTCTGGCCTTGACTTTGGCTTAAGGCTTAACTATGAATAGCTCGAGGAGGAAAGGACTCCTCAAAGCGTACTTTGGAGGAGTCCTCCAACTCGAGTCATGACTATGAATACCGCCCTAAGTCGAGAAAAATACAACTACGAGAAGAGACGTCTTCTCGCGTCGTTTCGTGCGGAAGGCTGCTTCTAATGTCACTTTTCCTGTATAATAAATGGATGTACAGCCTACCTATTTTTATTTTTACCTGTCTCAGTGTGTTTTATTTTCAAGGTTTGTTTCGATAGACTCTAAATTTAGAACTGAGCTCGTGTCGAACGGCCTACGAGTTTGAGTGGGTTCGTGTGAGGCTTACTCACACCGGGATCCACTCCGCTGCCACCAAATTTGTAGGCCTGCTACTTGTGGCGATTGTGTCGATGACCACAGAGGTAGCGTCCCGGCTTACTCGTGGTGATTGTGACGATTGTGGCGACACACCAGTTGTAAGCGGGATTTACGTTCGACAGGGTTAAGGTTTTCGTTCCGCGGCGTAGTTGGTAGCAGCACGAGGTTGTGACGCCACGTGCCGATCCCAAGTTCACCGAATGACACAAAACCTAACGTGGCGAGCTCAGGTGGGGAGGGGAAGACAAACAAATATCGAAACAATAGTTAATTTTACAAGGGTAGCGTGTGGTATTTACCTGTGACGAGGCGGTGAAGCGGCCAGTCGGATTCCGCGGGATGATGCAATCTGAAATGTTAGCCTTAAGGGCGTCCTACTGAGAAAATGGCGTCCGCCAAATGCGACGCTGCCGAAGGGGCCTACGAAGGCGTCTGAGGGACGCCTCGGAAAAGATGGCGGAGTGTGACGCGTCACCAAGCTCCGGTTTTTCACACTGAGGAACCAGGTAAAATGAGAAAAGATATTCAAATGCAGATCTACAACAATAAAAGGTAAGTTTATTAAATATGCAAATGGTTTTCTGACTAGGCACACCGAAGGGTGTGTCGAAAAGAAGCCTGACGGGCGCAACAACACAAGTAAGTATGGCACAAGATTCAATGTTCAATAGGATAGATTTTCAGATAATATTTCAAATGTACAAATTAATAACTCCAATTTGACTTTATGTTTCAGGTTTCCAGAGTATATCAGTTCAACGTTCCAGGTTTTCAACAAAGGTGAGTATGGTAAGTATAGGTTAACTTTGTGTTGCAGGTACGAATTTAGCATTAAGTTACAACTTTCAATATTACGACTTTTGTCCAATTGTTTCAGAATTACTTCTACGCACTGTCCTAACTGCATTGGCCAATGGTTAGAAGGTAAGTTATAGTTTTCACTCACACGTGTCAGGGCCCTGAGGTATCCTTCCAGGTGTGATGTGGCGGTTGTGGTGGTTGTGGCGACGGACGTCCAGGGAATCCAAGGGTTCTTCCTCCAGATCAATTCGGCGCGAGACGGCAATTTCGATGGTCAGGGATCTTACGAAAAAGCGTTGTGAAAGTATTTAAGGGGGCGGTTTGACTCTAGCAGGCTCAAGTTCACGGGCAGCAGGGCTCACGGTGACTCTTACTGAATATCAAGGGGGGTCTGCCTGTGGAGGGGGCTGCTCGTTGGTTTTGTTCCGGATGGTCCCCCTCCGCTCCCTCGACGGACGGGCGCCTGCCAGGTGGAGACTTCTGATTGGCTCCCCCCGCCGAGGGAGGGACGCTCTGGCTGGAGACGGCGTCTTCATGTTGAGGGGGGGGTGACGTCACCTTTTGAGCTGACCACGGATCCGAATCTGACAATCATCGCCGCGGGTGGCTATGACAAATTCGGATCGGAAGGGAGTTAACGAATTAACCCAGTCTCTTCACTGGAAAGGTTCCCCAGTGAGTGGAGACTCACAATAGGTTTGATCTATTGTGACCGGATTCCCTTTTTCACTTAAGTGCCCGTTCAAAAACCTCTTCTTTCACAAAGTGAAGAAGTTTTTCGGGCGTTTCCCGAGCAATTTCGGCTGGGACAAGGGTACCCTTACCGAAATGCCGGAATCTGGTAGATGCTACAGCAGGACACTCACAGAGGATGTGTTCTGCTGTTTCTACTCCTTCGCAGCAGAGCCGACATTCAACTGTCCTGGCCTTGCCCATCTTGTTGAGATGGTATCTCAGGGGGCAATGGCCAGTCAGGAGACCCACAATGGTACGAAGGTCCTTCCTCCTTAGCGACAGCACAGCTTTTGCTATTTTTTTAGAGATGGTGATTAGCTGCTTGGCTTGCCTCTGCTTTGGAGTGTTGCGCCAGTACGCAGCTCTCTTGCTGTCCTCCCATTTTTGGACCTGTTGAATAATGAAGCCCTTGGTAACCCCGAGTTGGGGTTCAGGACCAAAACATTGGGATTCCGATCCCTGCTTAGCGAGTCGATCGGCTTCTTCATTGCCATCTACTCCTTCATGGCCAGGGACCCAGAGCAAAGTTAACTTATTGCCCCGAGCCGCAGCCTTCAGGGAGTTCAGACAATCCCAGGTTAGCCTTGATGTTATTGAGTAGGCTGCAATGGCCTTTAGGGCTGCCTGGCTATCAGACATTGTAAATTCTTGCACCTTTGAGTCGTTTTTTGGCGATCTCTTGTGCGCATATTTCTATGGCATGGGTTTCAGCCTGATAAATGGTCGCTGTTGTTCCTAGGGGTTTAGTTAGGCTGAAATTTGGGCCTTTGATCCCTAGGCTAGCTTTTCCATTCATCACAGACCCATCTGTGTACCACAGAAGTGAACCTGGTTCATATTGAGGCGTGCCTCTTTTCCAGCATTCACGATCATTGATGATCACTCTAAAGGGTAGGTAAAAGTTCATTCTCTCTGACATAATGTCAGGGACTGACTTGGCCACTGGATCGGTATGGACTTGGTCCAGTATTTCCAGGTGGCTCCCTTTACGAGGGGAGAGTTTGAGTTTTCCCGAGTGCAGCATTCTGATAGCCCCCAGGAAGGCTGTCCTCTGGACAAAGATATGTAGAGGGGTGAGGTCAAGAAGAACCTCTAGTGCTGCTGAAGGGGTGGTACTCATTGCTCCAGATATACCAAGGCATGCTTGCCTTTGTAGTTTGGTTAGCTGGAGCATAGATGTAGCCTGGTTTGTTTTTTGCCACCATACTACTGAGGCATAGGTGACCATGGGTCTGACGTAACGCATTTAAATATATCTGGAAATTGAATTCTTGTAAGTTAAAAGAGCATAAAACCACTTGTAAACTCGACAAAATCGCTTAGTTCACAAGCCAACTACCAAGCTACAAAACAGAATAAACATACGCGGTCCCCCAAATCCTTTTCCCCCGCCTCTCAGCTGTCATTAGCCCTCGACGCGTACTATGGAAGTATTCTTCATTCTTACTTCGATGCAGACCGCTTGTTCTTTGTTTTGTGTTGATGAAGCAAATAAATAAATCAAGAACAAAGAAGAAGAGGAGAACACAAGAGGCGTGGTTTAGTAGCCAGTTTGTGCACATTTGGTAGGTCATCCAGATTTCCTCAGCCGCGGGATCCCGAGATATAGTATATGTGCGATGTGTTTTTTTCCAAGAGGAAAAAATCAATTTAGTTGGTATTTTGTATTACCTACCTCCTGCGAGAACAGATTAACGGTACTTTTGATCGTTTTCTCCATTAAACAATTTTTCAACGAATTTTCAAAAAAATTAATCTACTGCAATGGCCTCAAAATTGCAAGGTTTTTTAAGCAATTATTACTTTTTTGACAAAATAGTTTTTGTTTGTTTTATGTATAAATATACTTATATTTTTTCAAAATTAACCACAGTAAAAGTGCCTACTTTGTTTGCTTTGTTGTTTGTAGCCCATGAATATGTAAACTGCCGTGTATATTTCTGACTTTTTAAAATGTGTATACGTTATAAAGTCTCGTGAAACTACGTCATAACAAATTATTACAACCAAACTAAGGAGGTATACACAGTACGGAGGAAATAACAATCCACTATGGGATAGAAACAGTACCTGTGTAGGCTGCATTCATTCAAATCACTTTCGAGAATTTGCATAATTGGATCCTTTCCTAGTACTGACGTTAACTATCTGTCGTCGAGTTTCCATTGTTAACCGAGAAGAGAATCTTCTAATTGAGTTATTTCGTTATAAATATTTATAGTTGTGTTCAGCGGGATTATTTACAGACGGTAAGTTGCACCGAACCAAATACGGTGAAGACGGAGGGACCTCATCATTCGGTTGTCAGATCTAATCGTCTTGCTGAATGGAGATTAGATACACGAGTGGGTACTTTCTATTCTACCTCAACATCCAACCACTTGGAGTTGATAATTTTGATTTCGGACTTCCTTATGTAGGATTGTAGGTAGATACAAAGCATGTGCGAAGTATGTAAGTATTCGTCCTGAATTTGTGCATGTTTTCATCCAATCCAGAACTACTGTTTTGTTATGCCGGATAATTTTGTATTCGTGCAGCAGGTCGAAAAAAACTGTGTCCTCCAAAACCAAAATGTTTGTTGGTATTTCGTGATCCAGAGAACAATTTGGTGCTGAAAATATTAAAACGATTTACAAGGATAGCACTAACTGATCTACAAACGTGTGGTTCTCAGTTCCACAAACGTTCATATTAGGGGGAAACTTAAGGAGTGGTTTCTACAAACTAATTATATTATGATGATACCTACAAATTTACTCTATACAAATCCTACTACGATACTTATTTCACTTCAAGATTTTTTCGTGTTTTCGACTTCAAGCTATAAAAATCCTGCAAATTATTACACAAAGGTTTATTATTACTATTCTGTGTAGACCTCACGCCTGCAAGGAAGACTGCTTTCCCATGATCATTACCTTCCATATCATAACGCAACCTTCACTAACAACTTTATTTTGAAAGAAAGTACCTATCTATTTGAAAGAAAAATGTCATTCTGTTTATCTGGTTTATTTTGACAGAAAGTATTTATCCACCTACCAACAACTGCTTCAACATTCTTACCTGAGAGTTGTGGGTGCCTTCAAAACTGCTTTATTTTGAACGGAGGTTCGGCCAATTTCCGTCAGTGAACATTATTCGTTTGCGATACACACTCGTGTTTCTGTTTTATTATTCGTGTAGTGAACGGTTGGTCCTATTTTTATATATGATCAGATAAGTAGAAGCCTTACTATGTGTTTGATTTATTTCATTAGAAATTTATAGTGATTTAAATTATTACGGAAAAGTATACAAACAACGTCTGCCCAGTGGGTGTGGCACATAGCTTCCTCATATCTATTACCCCATTGTACAGATGATCCAACGTATAGTGGATAATGTGAAAACTTGAAGCAGTTCTCAGGTAACTGCTCCTGAGAGCAGGTCAGTGGTGGACCGCGCTCTACTCCTCTGATGGGTGGGGACGCGGAACGGCAGGGGCCTTCAGTCTCTTCCCGGTTTCCACCTGAGTAAGTAGATTTTCATATCTTGTGCGATTTCCTTTTCTTTCGATCTCCACAACCCTTTCATTTTCATTTCGGACCAATATACGATTAAAGAACTAATCTATATTAAAAACACTCCGTCTTGTCTTTGACTATACCCAACTTTTCGCTACCAATTAAGTTACTTATAACTAATTTGAATCTTGGGTAGGATTAGTAGTCATTAATATTCAGAGAATATTAATAATACTATTTCATGGTAGCAGAGCTTTCGTATCCATTGACCATCTGGATAAAAAAGAATAAAATATAAACCGAACAATAATCAATTCAATAATCAATAATCAATTTTTTTTCTTTTCGGAAGTTTTTAAATTCTCCCGAAGTTTTATTGCAACAACGAATAACGGGCCCAGCAAAACAAATCATTCGTACTGACATTTATTACCTTTTCAAAGTTTCCACTAAAATCAAATCGAATTTTTTTTTTTTTTAGCCCAACAACAAAAAAAAACTTATACTACCTATTCAAAGTTTTTGCTAACATCCAATCAATTTTTTTTTCTTTTTTTGAACCCAAAAACAAAAAAAAAAGAGTAAAAACACTACTATTTGAAAGATAGGTACCTAAAGGAAACGGAGATCGAATAATCAGGCATTCACTAGCATTGACTTGTATTGTACAACATTGTGTTTTTAATTATATGACATCTCATTGCATGTACACATAATATAAACACATATACAACACAAATTCGAGAGACGTTTTTCGGACCACGATTATAAGTAGGACGATTGGAAGTGAATTCCTGACAGGTAGAGACCGATCAAACAGATAACGAGCGCCGTGCGATAAACTTCCCGTTAATCGTAGCAGATAAGGCGAGTTATCGAGGATCCCTTCCACCCGTCCAGCCACCCGTAGTCCAAGTCACACCGCCCTTCCTCCTCCACCGCCCACCGTCCTCTCTTTCACAAATACAGAGAGAGAAAACAACAACTTCAGGGACGAGGCATTATAACGTTATTTCGCCCCGAACTGAACGGCTGTCTGCTTCCTAGTGACAACGAATCGTTCATTCAACGGTCGTGCAACAGTTCAGGAACAGTAAAAACGCACCTTTCTTTCACAACCTAATTTCAAATCTAATTAGGAAAGGAATAAGTAACAGAAGGGAGACATCCAACGGGAACCACTACCTACTTCTGTTAGGACGACGCGTATTTTCCAATTTTTTGACAGTTGGACAGCTCGAAGCGCGCCTTTTCTTGCAAATAAGTTCATATTACAGTTCAATCTCAACAAATAAAAACAATAATAAACAACAACACTAATATCAGTAATTACCGATAATAACAAACACAACCATGCAAACCTGCGGATTGTGTGACAAGCCAATAGAGGCACCAGAAGACGCAAATCCGGTTTTCTGCACAAACTGTACAACGTACTACCACTCGAAATGTTCGGGGGATAATTATGAAAATTGGAAAAAACTAGGGGCAGAGCGAAAAGCGAAATTCATATGCCGTTTGTGCAAGGACATACCGGCACAGCAGCAGTTGCCAGGACCAGACCCTGCAATTGCCAAGCTTGCAGAAAGCATGCAGCAAATGATTCAGCTAATGCAGCAACAGATGGTGATTCATCAGCAGCAGCAAGCAGCAACAAATGCGCAATTGCAGTCGCAGTTAGAAAGTATAACTGCAGCATTGCTACGTAGGGACCCATCTCAGGGTGAAACAGCAGGGTCCTGGGTGCATACACCTGTGCACCCAGTGGAAGAAGGGGATAACTCTCTGGTGTTGTCTGACATTCCCAGACAATATGACGAGGTCATCAATAGGATTCCTTTCTTTACACCAGGGAACCCAACTACCGTGGTCCGCTTCCTCATCGGGTTATCAGAACTCAATGATCTACTTCCCGATCGCATTCATGAGGTCATTCGCCGACTTGTTTTGAAGCCACGGTTCAGCTATCTCAAAACAATGTTGCACGATACACCCAGTATCACTTACGGCATAGTCTATGACAGACTCAAAAAAGAACTGCTGCCCCACATTACAATCACTGAACTGGCAATGAAACACCTCACCAGACCCCAGGGGCAACACGAAACCCTACGAAATTACGTTGAGGACATTTTCCGTTTCCACGCAGTTATCAACTGTTTTCAGGAGGCGGAAATGATTCAAATTTTGCTAGCAAATGTGAACATGACTACTCGCCATTGTTTCACTTTCCACGCGGCGCCCACAAACAGGGAGGAGTTAATGTCGTTGGTCCAAAACGTGGAACAAACACTGAGGATCCAACGAACGACTAGCCAACTGCCTCTTCCGTCATACCGGGGAAACGACCCGGTCCCAACCCCAAAACAACCATAAGCAAATCAACAACCAAAAATCAGCAGGCCGCAACCAACCAACACCTAAACAGTCACCTAAATTATTCAGCACAGGTGCACAACCCAACAAACACACTAATAACAACGCCACTAATAACAATAGGCAGTGGAAGAAAAATAATCTCCTGCACCTTCAGGCGGATGATCAACCATCACAGGATGATCAATCAGAAAGCGACCAGGAGGATTTAAACTAACACGGGTAGCGACTAGGGAGGAGAGCGTTACCCCACACCATCATATCTCCTCTATTTTCGATTATGTGGCGAGGGACAGTAGCCCACTAGTTCCAGTGACATTGCAGGGACACCCGATGCATGCACTGATTGACACAGGTGCCTCAATAAGTGCTTTGAACACCGACTTTTACCTAACGACTCTGCGAGACAAATCGAGCCACGTCAAAAAATGTAAACCCCTTCGGTTAACCATGGGAGATGGAAACATAGTGACCAGTACCCAGGTGGTGACGCTCACCATCCGCATTGGGCACTTGTCATGGGTGCATGAGTTCGTTCTCATCCCAAACTTAGCACAACAAGTAATCATAGGAATAGATCTCATAAAGAAGGCCCAAATGGTCATCAACATACCAGAACATGAGATACACTTCACTTTTGAACCCCAACACAAGGTAAAACTGACGGATTCCCCGAAGGTGAGAACGAACAACCTGAAAATCACAACATTACAACAGAATGGTGATTTTGCACACCGGTTGCAACAGGAGTTCCCACAAGTGCTCACCACAACGTTGGGGCAAACTTCAAAAATCATGCACGAGGTGAAACTCTTACCCGGCAAAAGCTTGCCCCGACCACCCCCAGTATATCAGACCTCTCCCGCACTTCAACAAATCATGAAAGATGAAATACACAAATTGTTGAAGACAGGGGTCATAGAACGAACAACGGCGCCGAGTACCGCACCGTGTTTCCTGGTACCGAAGAAACCAGACACCCCAGACACCCCCCCCAGGTATCGACTGGTCACAGATTATCGATCCCTCAACCAATTAATCGAAGGAATCGATTTTCCACTAGCAACGATTCAATCGTTGCTCACACATTTGCACGGCGCCAGATTTTTCAGCCTGATAGATCTGAATAGCGCGTACCATCAGATCCCATTAACGGCCGAAAGTAAAAAACTGGTAGCTTTCAAAACGCCGTTTGCAACATACACCTGGAAACGAGTGCCTTTTGGGTTAAAAACGGGCGGAGGAATACTCAGTATACTGATGGAACAACTTTTCCATGACCTACATGGGAAATATCTAGTATGGTACTTAGACGACCTGCTCATTTTTTCGAACACATACCGAGAACACCAATACCATGTACGGGAGGTACTCAAAAGACTGCAACGAGCAAAACTAACTGTTAACCCAGAAAAATGCAAATTCGGGACAACCACCATTCGGTTTTTGGGACACGAAATTTCCAAGGGAACGGTCACCATAGGGGAAGACAGGATACAGGAACTTTTGGCACTAGAAGCACCGAAGAACCCAAAACAGGTATCCCAATTCATAGGAGCAGTAAATTTTTTCCAGGGATTCATACCCGACTATGCTAAAATTGCTGCTCCCCTCAACGCACTCAGAAAAAAGAATGTGCCATTTAACTGGACAGCAGAGTGCCAGCAGGCCTATGAAACCCTACAGGCAAGGTTAACTACCCCACCGGTCTTACAGTTGCCTGACTTCAATCGCCCTTTCCACCTATTTGTGGATGCGAGTGGAACAGCTATAGGGTCATGTCTAGCGCAAAAGTCCGACAAAGGTTTCACAGCGGTCTACTACAGTGGGCGGAAACTAAGCGAACAGGAAAGAAAATGGAGTACATACGAGTTGGAAACGTTTTCCCTACTGTACGCGATACGCAAATTCGGACCGACGTACCTTGCACATAACCATTTCTTCGCGTACACTGATGCAAAAGCTGTTGCGACAATTAAAACGTTGCAACAGGCGTCACCCAGAGTACAGCGATGGCAGTCGGAACTTATGAACTATAATTACACGCTCAACCACCTCAGCGGCCACGCAAATTCAATAGCAGACTATTTGTCACGCGCGGGGCCAGCTATCACAGAAGTGCCGCGAGACGACATACCACAATGGGCCAGCGAACAGCCACGACACAAAGTACCCGATATACACACCCAGCGAGACAGAAACATACCTCCGACGCAATCTGTCTTGTTGCTCCAGGGGTACCCGGCTCTCTTCGCAGGGCTCCATAAACATCAGCGCGCTGATGAGTCCTTAGGGCCAATATTCGAAAGGATCCAGCGGAATGAAACGGTGCCTGATTACACAATCAGTCAAGGCATCCTTCATTACGCAACCCCGGGAAGACCACCAAAGCCGTGTCTCCCAGCCAGCCTACTAGACATAACGTTCGCATACTACCATGACTCCGCCCTAGGCGCACATATGGGCCAGGTAAAAACAGCGGACAATATAAGGCAACATTTCTATTTCCCAAACCTCGATAGGGAAATAAGGGCACGTGTGGCAAATTGTATTACTTGCGCGAGGGCCAAACACCATAATAAAACTTATGGGGACATGTCAGCCACTATTACAGAACGCCCCAACCAGCTATTATACTGCGATGTGGCTGGTCCGTTACCGAGGACGAAAAGTCAAAATATCTATATTTTGATAGCAGTAGACGGGTTCTCAAGGTTCTCCTTTTTCATGCCGATGAAAAAAAATAATTCCGAAACTATAATCAAAACACTACAAACAAATGTTTTTAGTAAGTTCGGTTATTATAAATACATGTGCACCGACAACCATTCAGTGTTTCGGTCACATACATTCAACAATTTCCTCATCTGCCATGGGATGAGCATGAAGCCAACACATGTACACTATCCAAATCCCAATTTTGCGGAAAGACAGATCAAAACATTGAAGGCTGCCCTAACATCATACCATGCAGATGACCATACACAATGGGACACCAACCTGGAGTACCTGCAACTAGGCTTCAACTCGGTCAAACACACCAGCCATGGATACACACCGGCAAGGTTGTTTTTAGGCCGAGAGACTCCAACCCCCATCCAATTGGTATGGGGGATACAACCCATTGAGGAGTATCCGACAACGGACCAACAACGGGTATGGGAACAGGCATGTACCAACCTGCAACGGGCGATGGATAGACGAAAAAAATATTACGACCAACGTCACACCCCGCATACGTTTCAAGAAGGAGATCAGGTACTGATCCGCCAGTACATACTGAGCTCCAAGGTAAACAAGGTAAATGCCAAGCTGACTTACCGATATAGTGCGCCATATATCATCGATAAGGCATTATCTCCAGTCACTTATCGACTAATCAGCACCACTGATCAGAATGACATCAAGACCCAACATGTCAGTCAGTTAAAACCCTTCCCAGCTGACACTGAACAAACACGAAATAACACACCAACTAGCATGTCCACAGTGTCCCAATCAAACACTAACACCCGTCTGCACCTTTCTGCCCGAGCAACAGGATATGGACAGCGACAACTCGAGACAGAGTCAGGACGACGCCCAGACAGAAGTCCAGGCGATGCAGGACCTGGAGCAGGAGGGCGGCCGCCAAACCGCCACCCGCCAGTCCACGGCGGCCGACCCCCCACCCGGTCCATCAGGGCAAGCGGCGCCACCCAACACCCAGGCCACCGCCGCCGCCGCCGCCGCCCTGCTACGGGCCCCACCCGACACCCAGGCCACCGCCGCCGCCGCCGCCCTGCTACGGGCAATAGTAGACACGCAGGTCAGGGAGGAAGTGAGGCGGTTGGTCAGCGAGCGCCGCCCACCACCACCTGGGAGGCGCCGCGCGAACCGCCGCCGACAACGCGCCGGACGCCGCGGCCTACCATATTATATAGAGGCGCTGCGGGCCTACCGCGAGATGCTCAGGGCGAGGCCCCGAGCGCCACGAGGAAGAAGAAGGGGGGGCCAGTCCCGAACCCCGTACTACTGGGAACGCCCCCAAAACGGACAGAATAAATAAAAAAAAAAAAAAAAAATAAAAAAAAAAAAAATAAAAAAAAAAAAAAAAAAAAAAAAAAAAAAAAAAAAAAAAAAAAAAAAATAAAAAAAAAAAAAATAAAAAAAAAAAAAAAAAAAAAAAAAAAAAAAAAAAAAAAAATAAAAAAAAAAAAAAAAAAAAAAAAAAAAAAAAAAAAAAAAAAAAAAAAAAAAAAAAAAAAAAAAGATGAAATACATACAAACATAACAGAAGAACATAATAAATGAAACACGATAAAGTGATAAACAGAAGTAAAAAAAAAATGAAATACGTACAAACATAATAGAAGAACATAATAAATGAAACACGAAGAAGTGATATATCACGGAGAAGTGATATACAACGTCCATGAAGACGCCAGCGGGTTTCGTCCAGCATCGAACGTACCTACGGCACGCGTCGAGCACGGTTTCCCCGCTGAGGGTCCGCATTTCAGTTATTGATTTTATTTTTGTAATTTAACCACCTTCCCACGCCCTATCCTACCCGCACAAATTTTTAAGGCAGAAGCCCCAAAAATTTCCAGCCCAGAGGGGGAGTGAAGCAGTTCTCAGGTAACTGCTCCTGAGAGCAGGTCAGTGGTGGACCGCGCTCTACTCCTCTGATGGGTGGGGACGCGGAACGGCAGGGGCCTTCAGTCTCTTCCCGGTTTCCACCTGAGTAAGTAGATTTTCATATCTTGTGCGATTTCCTTTTCTTTCGATCTCCACAACCCTTTCATTTTCATTTCGGACCAATATACGATTAAAGAACTAATCTATATTAAAAACACTCCGTCTTGTCTTTGACTATACCCAACTTTTCGCTACCAATTAAGTTACTTATAACTAATTTGAATCTTGGGTAGGATTAGTAGTCATTAATATTCAGAGAATATTAATAATACTATTTCAAACTTCATTATCCAAGTATAAGCCACTACCTTCTACCCTCCAAATTTCATGACGATGACATTTATGGGGGACCATCCAGTGTCAACCCAAGCACGCAACCCATGAAAATGTAGGAAAATGTTGAAGTTGTGGGGTTATAGGTTAAAAGCACCAATTGTTGACACTATTCCTAATGTTGACACTTCAATTTTAAAATGCATAAATAAGCTATTGGGTCACTGTAGGTACTCGAAATTGGCGTCATTCTGTTGATAAGAATGTAGTTATTAAGGTTGGCCGGCTCCACTAGTTATAATATCCGATATAACTCGGCTGGCTGAAATAGAAGCTGATGACAGCTGTATCAGTTACTCCAGCGACGCCATCCTTCTGCCGCAAGTTAGTGAGGTAGGTCAACAAATTTAGTCTTTTGAAGTGAAATTTTGAGAGTAAAATTACCATTTCACATCGTCTGCTTCATGAATAACATAAGGAAGAATGTGTAAGCATTAAAACCCCAAATTTCAATAGGAAAACATGGTTAAATTCGGTGTCATCATTAGGGTCTCATGAAATAGTTTGTGTCCTAATGTTGACACCTGTGTCAACATTAGGGGAAACTGTTGATTTGGTTGCTAAGGTGATATTTGGATTTGAATAATTGTGTAGTGTATCACGACTATCGACTTTTTCAATTTAACGTGGTGGAACCTTAAGTTGACACCGTCTGATCCCAATGTTGACATTCAGTTCCTAATGTTGACATCAACTTTCTTTTCTACTTGCAAAGAAAACTATATTTTATCAAATAGGTACATCAAAAGAAGACATGAAGCTCCAGGAAGAAGAAAGAAGAGCTGAAAGTTAAGAAGTCGCGACCGATCAAGAAAAGTAGAAGGAACGTAGGTTCCTCGTCACTATCAGAGAGTGAATCAGAGGAGTGGGCCCCATCGATTGCCACCGAGGACGATATAGATGTATTTGAGATTTTTAGGGACATGGATGAAGACAGCGATGTTGCCCAGCAGAGTACCGTAATTGGAGGAAGGGAAAAGGAATAATTATTGTCAAATGAAGTGGAGCCAGTGGAGGAATCGCTTAAAGAAGATGAGCCGATATCCTTACCAGCAGGGGACAGCAAACAAAGTGGACCTTCAAACAGTGAAGTCGCTCAGGCAAAACTAAGTCCACAACGCTGTTTTGCTGAAAAAACCACCACCGTGGAAGAAGTAGGACGTTGTGCCAAGTCGAGGAAGAAGTTTGACGAATAAATGAAGGAGACATGGTTGTGGCTGTGTTGCCAAACAAAAAACGTGAGACAGAATGCGTTTGCCTGGTTGTCAACGTTGATTCTGAAGATGCTGCGGAAGTAACACCACTTCTTCCCTGCAACAGACTGAGGACGGTTTTTAAGCGTTCGTGCGACGGGAATCATCTCCTACCGGTCAATAACGTCAAATACAAACTGCCCAAGCCCAAATCTTAAGGGGCCAATCCCGATAAATTTGTGATCCCTGTTTCCGTTCTTGTACCTCTTTAATTAAGTATGTTCCTGTTCCTCATTAATTTGGTTTGCTCTTGTTTCTAGGTAATTAGGTATCTTCTTGAAATATATTGTAACCTATTTCGAATCTCTTTTGTTCATTTACCTTGAGCGATGGGTCAATATTTAAATTGGTGTCAACATTAGGAACTGCAGATGTCAACAAAAATTCCATTTAATGGAATTTTCGAGGACAAATGTGTCAACATCGGGGGCAAAAAACCATGTTAGAAAAAATTCGTTTATGATAATATAAAAAAATATTTTGGTAAGTCCAATACGTGCAAATTGTTCACAAGGAACTCATAATTCATAATAACTACTTAAAACTTTCATTTTCTTGAACCCTTTTGTGGAAAGCAGAATTGAATGATTTTTCTTTCTAATAGTGTCAACAATTGGTGCTTTTATCCTAAGGGTTTTATGAATGTTTATGCGCATCGGACAATCCACACGCCACTCAACACAATCCTTGAAGATGTCTTCCAATCTGGGTGGAAAATGTAGGAGTTCTGGCTGTCACAAGAGTTCTACGTTTTCGCATGCGCAGAGACTACTATCTATCCGGGGATGATGAATTTCAAAGGGGACCATCCACACACCAACCACAAAACCCTGAAAATTTCATCAAAACGAGACGGCGGACCGACTGAAAGACAAACCAAAATGTTCAGGAAGGTCTAAAACAGAAAATGAGAGTGGGAATTTTGATTTTGAAGGGCATTGTTTTCTCGACGTTGAGAAGTGAAATCTCTACCTCGGTAGACTCGGAAACAAAATACCAGTTAATTCGAATTCGTTTTCCTCTCTCATTCAGATTTTCACTAACCAGGTTTGACTGTACTCCAAGCTATCCGGATCAAATTACACAGTACCTACCCAGGTATAGTTGTTTCCTTCTCAGCGAATATGAGGAACACGTAATAAACATTGAGGAAAAATATCGAATAACTTTGAGCGAGGCACCCTTCGTTCCTCGAGAGCAGTAGATATGTGACCAACCGCGCGGGAAATCCAGTTACACAAGCATACTGCTGAGGGAAAATGAAGTTACGGCTGTCGTCCCTTTTGAAAGAAACCACGCAAATTGATCTATAGTGCTCCATCGTAACGGGATTTAACTTGCTTTGTTTCAGATGAGAGGAAGAATTATCTGAATTTGGAGCCCGGCCAAGTGAGAGAAGCGTAAGTGCTCCTTCACATTATTCTTTATAAGTTTTTTTGCAATAATTTAAAAAGTTTTATGCAATATACGGTTTCATACACGTTTTGGAACAATAGTTTGAAAGTTCTGATACTTGTATCATTACAAATCCACTTCATCTTTTGAAATCGCTAAAATAATGAGAACTCCAACAGTCGGGATGGTGGAGGGATATGAATGGTACGAGTGTACTGAAATTAATAGGTTTTGAATCACTTTTCAAGGAAGAATTTTCGGAATCGGGTGAGAAAAGAAAAATAGTCCAACCAAAATTTGGGTTGGTTGTTTCAATTTCGAAACATTTCAATCGTGGATCAAAATTGATGAAATTTGGTATTTATTATAGGCTCCGTTTTGTTATCGAATTCCAACGGGGAAAGTCATTCTCTATTTCGCAATCTGAAAGGGTTTTCAAGAGGTACTACATGAGGTGTATCTAATGATTGAAACTGATTGAAATTTCACGTTCTAATTCTTGTCAATTTTACATTTTTTTTATTTTGCTCTCCTCAAGTTGTACGAAAACAAGCAATTTTCAGGTCATAGCTAATAACCTTGTAAGAAGTTCCCTCAACTGACTATTTTACGACACTTTGTAAAACACGCCTTATTTGTTGTAAATACGTCAGATATCAGTTGGGAAGGAATGTCAATTGGGAACGATATACAATATCCAGAATATATCCAGGATGAATATACAGTGTGTCCCAGGGTGGGCCGGAAAACTTAGGAAGTCCATTTTACAACTAATTTAAGTAAGAAAATGCCTCGTAGCAATTTTGTTTTAACCCCTTGTTGTTCCCTTTAAAATTTTTTTCTCGTATTTTCGACCTTAAGTCACTAAAATTACAATAACTACCTTAATTTACCGCGAAAGTGTAAAAATAAGGACACCGTTTGATATAAAGTTAAATTTACCATATTTCTAGAACCTACAAAAAACTATTATCGGGGTCCTGATGGGTGAACAATCAACTCGTAAAGTCATTTTTGTCAAATTGGCAAAATTTCCTTTTTTTGGCACTAGAAATATGGAAAATTTGACGCCATTTCCAAAGGTGTCCTTATTTTTACAAGTCTTCGGTAAATGAGGTAGTTACGGTAATTTTAGTAGAATAAGTCGAACACATGAAAAAAGTTGAAATTTTTCAATACAGGAAAAAATACATGAGACACCCTGTATATTCAGTTGGGAAGAATGTATGCAAATTGACTTTGTATCTTGGATTACATGTTCGAATATTGGTCTGCTCCATCCAATTTATTTGAGTTAATCCTTCATTTTTCGGCGTTTAATTACAGACGATGAATTTTATAACTTCGTAACTTTTAGTATTTACACTTTGAAAACGACGTTTCCTCATCACAGACCGTTGATCCTTAACGCTTTTCTTTATTCTTGTCAAGTGAATATATCATGCTTCCCAGACCTTAACGTTACCATAACGCCTGGAAGCCTGTTTTCGTGTTAAAAGAAAAATGGTTCAACGTTATTTTCCACACGAGTTCACCCTTAGGTTGTCAAAGGGACTTTGACTGTAACTGTTGCTTCTAATCATGGCCTTATCCTCCTCCTTCTCTCGTGGAAAAAAATATCGGAAAACCCTGATAACGATGTATCATTAATTGTGTATCTTTTAGAGAATAGATAAGTGATGAAGAAAGAAATAGCGGTCTGATTGTCCCAAAAAGTTGTTTTGATGACACTCCTTTGACTGCTGCCAATTCGCCACTCCTTTATTATTCCACTTATTTTCTTTCGTCTGATGTTTGTCCTTGCTCGATGAAATCTTTCATCTCTCGTTATTCTTCTTCTTTCTCTCTTTGTTTGCACTCTACAATACATGAAGAAAGTAATAGTACCTTCCTACCTCTTACCTATTATGAATAAAAGTTCATGTCAAAATTAGGGCCGTGTCAACATGTTTACGTAAAGCAAAATTATTTTTGGTTGGGGGTAAAATCTGTATAAAGTAGGTAAAGCGGTCCGAAGTAACGTTTTGGGAGCATTTTCTCTCCTTAGGCTTCTTTGGCCTGGTCTAGGAACGAAGGCTACTCGATTGAGCTAATTTCCTCTGTAGGAAGGAGCTCGTCCATATCGTTTGATTTTTATAAACACTGATAGAACGATGTGGAGCAAACTGGTTCAAAGAGTTGGTTGGGAAACTTATCCAGTTCCTGTTCGAAAAACATCACTTGAGATGACCTTTCCCAATTCATCCTCTTTTAGCTGCATAATATAGCTGATCTTCGCCAATATTCACCAGTTTAAGCCCTTCTCTCTTCAATCATCTTCTTTTTAGTCTAAAGCATTGCAATTTGAATTTTTATACCTTTTATCGAATTTGTTGTAATTTATCAAATCGGTTAGCTGCGTTTTATTAGAGATTTAGTGTTTTGATTATTAACATGCATTAGAGTCGTCTGAGATGTAGAATAATCTACATTACAAACTGTATTGGGAAGGCAGGGCGAATTGAATAAGCAGTCAGTTACTATTCAAAAGGTTAGAACTTGCTCACACGATAGACTCTCATTAGATTCCTAAGAGATAAAGGTAGATTGATTCACGTTAGTTTGGGGGTCTGTAGGACCTTGTTGAATAATTCATTATGCTCGATCCTCAGGTAATTTCAAAGTTTTTTTTAGTGACCATTCAGACTGTTTGTGCAGAGCAGGGAAGGTAGACCCAACGGATTATCAGTCGGTTAGTCTAATCTCTTACGAACCGGCACTCGGTTGCTCCTTCCCACCTTGAAGGAGCAACATTGCCACCCGCCACCACCAGTGCCTCCCCCATCCTCCAGCCGTCTCATAGCTGCTCAGTTTTAATCAGGAAATATTCATTCAATTTTGCCAAGTTTCTCGTTGCATTCCTCTTATTTTTATAAACTCTACACCCATGCACTTGTTTAATTCCAAAAGTGAAAAATAAGTTAAAAGTTTTGCCTAAAATATGGAAATTTCAAGGATTTTCGAAGTTCTAGGAAATTGAAAAACGAGAGGATTTCGTCTGGAATCATCAAAACAATAAAATCAAACAATAATTGTAGTATTGAATAATTATTATGCTTAAATGTCAGGTACCCGTTTAGAAGGTCTTTTAGACTAAATTAGACGTTCAGGGCCTTTTCGGACCTTAGGGTCTGAGATAAATTTATCGAAGTTAGTCTATTCGAGAGGCAGGGCCCCCATCTGATAAGGATCTTTTTTTTTAACGTGATTTATTATTGTAACTGAATATTAAATAGAATCCATCTAGCAAAATTACATATCATAAGATAAGGATTATGCTCGAATCTTAGGTACCAGTTCAGACGGTTAGTTGGGGAATACTTCCAAAAGTCGCTCCTTTTATACCAATTTTCTCCCCTGAATACAAATTCTTTCATTTGTGGTTCCCGAATATTTTTCATAACGTACTTTAAATTTTGCGATAAATAGTTAATATCAACTCTGAGCCTTCCATCAATGTTTCAATGATACCTATTCATGGTGGAACTACTTTGTGATTCAACTGATAACACGTTTTTAGGACGTCCCACAGTAAGACTTGGGCGTCCTTATGCGATCGATCTGGGGTGAAGGAGGAAACACTCAACAGAAAAAAAAAATAACCACACAGTAATCCGTTTTAGACCATTCTGAATCCAAATCCGCGAAAAAAACCATAGGTGTATGTCTGTGTGTGTGTGTGTATGTGTGTGTGTGTGTGTGTGTATGTGTGTAACAAAATCTTGTGTACTCTGCACAGGCCTTAGTTCTCAACCGATTTTCCTGGTTCTTTTTTTGTTCGTCGCGGAAAACTATCTAGTTGTGCACTACGTCGCCGGAATTTCGAATTTTGCCTTTTAAGGGGGGGAAAGGGGGGGTTAATGCTCGAAAAACGTGCTTTTTTGGGCATAATCTTGTGTAGGGGAGTGGGGGGCACATTTGACAATGGCTGTTTGTCACACAAGATTTGAATTTTACCGCGATTTTGGTAAAATTAGATGATTTGTAACCTGCACGGTTTTCACCTGGAATGGTTCTTCTTCACAATACAAAAACACGAAATCGCGGTAAAATTCAAATCTTGTGTGACAAACAGCCATTGTCAAATGTGCCCCTATGTCAAATGTGCCCCCCACTCCCCTACTCTGCCCAGGCCTTAGTTCTCAAACGATTTTCGTGGTTCTTTTTTCGTTTGATGCGGAATACTATCTAGTTGTGCACTACGGCGCCGGAATTTTGGATTTTGCTTTTTAAGAGGGGGAAAGGGGGGGTTAATGATTAAAAAACGTGCGTTTGCGTGCGTAATCTTGTAAACTCTGCCCAGGCCTCAATTTCCAACCGATTTGCGTGTTTCTTTTTTTGTTTGACTCAAATAACTTCCGAGTTGTACATGATTTTACCAGAGTATCAAAATTCGCAAGGGGAGGGGGTGAGTGGGGAATAATATTCACAAAATATCCGATTTTTCAATATTTCGGTTCCTTTACTGCTTACTAATTGTACCCAAGCTTTGAAATTGAGGAAAAATTCTCATTATACCTCCGGATTTTCATGAATTATTCTCTGTACCACCATGGAACTAATAGTGGTGCCAGGACATGGTGCCATGATGCCATAAACCGCTTATTTCGTGTTTTTTTTTGTGTTTCACCTTGAATACGGATGTGAATTTGACGGACTGCCTACCAAAACTAACAGATGAAAGTTCAATGTTACGACGTATTTCCGCTTTGGTGCCAGACTGGCACCAGTGTTGGCGTTGGGTGGTGGTGTAGGGGGGGGGGGGGTGAACTCGAATTCGCATGCTGGGTATCGTAGATCATGGATTTTAAAATGCTCTTCAGATTCGAGGCTCCCACGCCGCTAGAAATGTTAAGGTGGATAATGGCGCGGGGTGGGGGGTCAGTATTTCTTGCCTAAAGTAATAAATAAATTACATCGCGTGAAACAGTTTTATCACTTATCAACTGGTTAAACTGATCTAATGCTTATCCAATGGGACGTCCCCTGGAATGCATGCATTACTAAACAATATGTTTGTTATGTTTTTATAGGGAGGTGGACACTCTACCCATAGTTTCTAGACCTCTGGGTGACGCCCAGGCCCCCGCAGGATCTGTCATCTCCCTCGAGTGCAGGTTCAAAGGTCATCCTGAGCCTGACATCGTTTGGTTCAAGGATAATAAGGTAATCTCTCACGTGATTCGAATATGCTGACCTATTTCGGGACGTAAAATTGATGGAATGTGGGTGTAATGCTCGGCATCGCTTCAAAACTAACTAGCGGCGGCATTGGTCGGGATCATCCAAATTACCAATTCACCAAGGATTAAGTAGCACATACCTATCCCTATTGCGTAAATGATTATGGTATTTTAATTGGGTATTCTTTAGTACTGCCTCCCCACTTTCGAACTAGGATTTTTCCTCATAAATTTAAATTTTCACTGGTGGTCAAAATTAATAGCCAGTGGGGGGCAGTACCTTAGTTTTACACTAGTCAAAAACTTTAGGGGCGGAATTCATAGTCATTACTTAAGTCTGAGTGCACCCTCAAATGCATCGATAAGGGTTGGCGGGCACTCAATTGTATTCGTAGACAAGATTTGAGGGCGCCCTGAGGGAGCACTCAGTGCAAATTCTAAGGGCGCACTCAACGGTATTCATAAACCAAACTCAGCGTTGAGTTGAGGCCCACCCTCGACTGAACAAACTCACACACAAAATCCTGACAAAATCCTGAGTGCTGGCGGGAGGTACCTTAAGTGCCCCTCAACCACAGTTATTATCAGATTTTCCTACTGAAAATAGTGTGCAGCAAGTCAACTACCTATCTAATTTGTTTGTCTAATGAAAATAAGGCGATTAGACAAGTTTTTCCGTCAAAAATATCCAATGAAGATCATTGCAAACTTGAATTTCCTTGTAACAGTCTTTTCAATATTTTCTCCCCGAACTCGGTGAAATCCCTCGATATTGTGAGTTTCTTTCAGAGTGTCAAACACTTTCGCCTTCGTTCCCAATATTCATACTTGCTTTACGATCTAGTAATAGTAGAAAAGAAGAAGAAATAAGAAATAATAGTAGAAAGATAGTAGAAATACTTGTGGAAATGATATGGGTTCGTAATGAAGTACAAGTTGAATAAAAAAAACATCCATATAGGCACGAGTTTATTTCGGGCTTTATATTGTTTCACACAGGTGAATAAATAAGTAGGTAGGTAAAGGTGTTGATGGGTTCCAATCGTCATAAATATTCGTATATTTGCTTGTGGATAAACCTTCTTCATTCGGCCGGGAGAAGTTAATTTGTCTGAAACAATCAATGGGTTGATTTGGTTAAATGATGCCTAAGAACACTCATAAAAAGGATACCAAAATGTCTTTTTGTGTTAATTACTTTGAATAGTGGTTCTTTCTTTCGTATCGTACCTACATATAGATACATACTTTTACTGCTAATTTAAGGAAATCATAATTTCTTACCTTCTTCAGAGCAGTATAGTCGAATCCGATGGCAGCAAATTCATTCCAACTGATGAAATTGCGGAGATAGGAATCAAGTTACAAACCTCCGAAAAAATGTCAGCACCCTCATATAATTGAACAGACTTCAATTTGATTGATTCACCACTGCTAATAACTCAAAACTAATGGTTACTTGTAGGAAGTCGGACAAAATAGAGAAATTTGCATGCACATCCACAGTAACGAAAATGCAATAAGAAGCTTTTCATTACTGTTATAACCTCAGAGAACCGGTGACAAGGTTATAACTCACGATCAGTGCAGAATACGAGAGGGAAATTTCCCCGTGCTTTTTACCCAAAATACCCTTGAAACAGGGAAACATCCCCACCAAGGCTGCCAACTTAAGGTGAAAATGAGTTGAGTAGCCCCTGAGCGTCCCCTCAGGCTCAGTGTGCACTCAGGCGACCACAACACTTAAGTGGGCCGTCTCAATCAACTATAAATACGGACTGTTGAGTCGAGGCCGACCCTCAACTCAGATAATTGAGGGCTCGCTCACATTCAAGCCTTGTCTATGAATTCCGCCCTAGGACAGTCCCCCAGTTTTTTATCCGATGAAATACCCTACGTAGGCAAAATTGAATTGGTTCTCCGTTGAAAGCTTATTAATCAACGGAGATTGACGTTTTGAAATCACTCATTAAATTTCCAAAAGAGAGGTTTATGAGTAGAAATCTTAGTTTGAAAGTGGGGGGCAGTACAATAGTTCACCCTTTTGATTATTTTAATATTTAAAAAACTATTTGCAAAAATAAATATTTGTTTGCATATTTTTTTGTAAATATTTAAAAGAATGAATATATTATAAGGATCATGAGTAGCTCCAGTGTTGTAAAGACTTGAAATAATGTCAGGTACTCGTACGTCGACAAGTGGAAAGATGAAAAGGGTCGGTCGGGGACACAAAACCCACAGCGCCATCTGATTCGCTTGAATGGGGTCCCATTGTTACGTTTCGTAAATTGACGAAACGAAGCCAAACATAAAGTTGTTGACGGTAGGATGCTCTGCTCGTATTCACCACCTCGGTTGTAAGGGTGGTGTGTAAGGCTCCACCTTGACGTAAGCATCGCTGTGTATTTGCATGGAGAATTTGAAAATAATATAAACAACTGTACCTACATCAATGATGGGAAGGCGGTTATACCTCCCCACTGTGTAGTGGTTAAGGATGGAGGAAAATGAATTAGGGTACTCCAAAATAAATATTGCTTCAGAGTCTACCAAGCATTGTTTTCTCTTTTCAAGGTTGAAAAAAAAACCAAAATTTCCACTCGCGTTTTACGTTTCAGTCCTTCCTGAACAATTTTGGTTCCGTGTTCGTCTATGTTTGTGTATCTGTCATGAAATCCTTGTAACAGGCAAAACATCTACATTTCCCAATTGATTTCGATGAAATTTTCAGAGATTATGCGGATTGGGATGTAGATGGTCCCCTATGAAAATCATGGCCCACAAATTGATAGACTTTTCATCCGAATTTGATGGAATTTTTCAGATTGGCGTGTAGATAATCCTCATGAAAATCATGAGGAACTGATAGTACTCACTGAGCAGGCGCAAACGTGAATATCCTTCGTTGGGCATCTCGGTAGATGCACTCCGTAGTATCACCACCCGTGTCCTGCTAGGCTCACACCTCAATTGGTGGTCTTTTTATAGAGACACTTCCCTTCATCCCTCTCTACCCCCACCTTCCTCATCTTCCCTCGTCCTGGGCGTCCTCCCCATTAATATTTGATTTCTTTATTTATTTTTATTTATAGCGTGCCCCCTCCGTCACAAACGACAATCTGTCTTCGAGGGGAGATCCAACAAAAAAAATCAAAAACAGCCATAACTTCTACATTTGTCATCCGGTTTCGACGAAATATTCAGGGATTGTGCGGGTTGGCGTGTTCCCCTATGAGGTTAGTGCAAGGAACTTAGAGATTGAAGTTTTAAGATCAACTGCTTCGCATCATATCATCTATACATACTATCTGGTTATGGATACGAGGAAGCTATGTGTCACACCCACTTGGCAGACTTTTTTCATTTTCTTTATGGTAAGGGAATTCATTATTGCTATTTCACGATGATCTATTCACTATCAATTTCGGTATTAAGCAATGATTTTGTATAGTTTTGCAGAAACTAATTGAACCAGAAGCAATCTTGAAAAGAGTTTCGGTACTAACTTCCAAGTTTGAAAAAGAACATCACTGAGCAAGTTTTATTTATTATTATTATTTTTTTTTAATTAATTTTTTTTTAATTGATCTTTCCTCTCAGACTGATGGTAAAAAAAATCAAACAAATTTTAAATGGGGAGGACGCCCAGGAATCACCCGACGCCGGCCCTAGGGATGAGGGAAGATGATGATCCCCTGGGTGGGAGAGAGGGATGAAGGGAAGTGTCTCTATAAAAAAGCATGAGTTCAGGTATGATCCTATACTCTTGCCTTTATTTAAAGAGCTCTGGACCGCGGGTTCCAAAACCCCTTCCCTGCCAAGAGGTGGCAACGTTGCAAGGTGCTCACCTAGAGGTGAAAACCCTTGCGGTGAAACCTTGCGGTGAAAACGGTCACAACCCTTCGCGGTCAAAACCCATCATCCCTCTTCCTTCTTCCTCTTCTATCAACATACAATTTAATTATTTATCGTTCGGTGAACATTTTTTGTAATTTAAATTCGTAACGTACTAAATATTCTGATGAAAATGAGTCCAAATTTCCTGTAATTCGGCGAAGAGGGCGTAATTCGTTTGGGTGGATTGGCCGGGAGAGGGCTGCTGAGTTTTAATCGTACCTGCCTCGAGTTTATACTCGATATGTTCAATTTTTCTCGCTGATCACGATTTTGGTGATGGGATGATCGAAATAATTTGTGAATCAAGTGTGCATTTGCAGAAGAGGGTAAACTGTTGGGGGGCTGGGGGGGTTCACGGGCGGAGGGGTTGCGCAGGTATACCTCGACCTTCTGCTGGGGCTCGGATTCTTGCAGCGATGCCAAACCTTCGGGGCCTTCAAAAATCCCAGAGCTCTTTAAATAAAGGCAAGAGTATAGCAGGACTCGGGTGGTGATACCACGGAGTACATCCACCGAGATGCGCAACTCGGGGCACTTTTCCCGCGCCACAACC
This sequence comes from Apolygus lucorum, assembly GCA_009739505.2. Lineage (NCBI taxonomy): Eukaryota > Metazoa > Arthropoda > Insecta > Hemiptera > Miridae > Apolygus > Apolygus lucorum. Next base: position 46,244,368 of record CM019171.2, on the reverse strand, counting down.
CGCGCCCTAATGTTGCAGCTTACCGTAAATCATTTTTGTCATTCATTAGTGAATCAACAGTTTCATATTTCGTCAGCTAAATAGTTTGAGTTCACACATTCCATACCTCAAAACCATGAAAAGTCTTTCATATCACATGCAACTGAAAACTCTCTTCTCCTTGTTTTTTTGGTGCTTTGAAGTCGGTCTAAATTGGTTTTGACATTTTAAACGTAAAAACGTGATTACCATAATCTAAAATGGTTACTCTCTCCTCAAGAAATACCGATCCTATATTGAAATACTATGATACTGCATGCCTCAAAAAATACCGTTTTCTGAAAAATATATGTTATGTTATTATTCAAAAAATTAAAACTCAAATTTCTACATCGACAAAATTTATGTGTCAAATTTAATCACTTGATTTTCGGTTACCCATTTTCTTAACCTTCCTGCTTTCTATACGTAAACATCAAGAAATTATCCGGTCATTATCTATATCTGTTTTAGGGTTGAAGATACGTTTCAGGAGAGAGTAACTACAAAATACTTACCGAGAAAACCTTATGCAATGAGTATGTTTTGAACTCCCACAATTGAACGGTTATTTCAACGGCTCGGCATCTTTCATTTTTATCTGTGTATGTTCTACATTCGATAGTATAATCATCATGATCAAACTTTCTCCGTTTTGTAGTGTAGGAATATGAGAGAAGCCTGTGAGATTGCCGAAGGGATTCTGTTAGTTACTTCCTCATCTACTCTTTAAGAGCAGTTTCATTTTGCTATCGGTAGTGTTTGGTACGGGATTATTAACACGCTTTCAACCATCGTTTTAGTTAAGCAAGTGGAAATTCAGTGTAAATTAGACTCGAGTGCTTTAAAACATGATGAGAAATAACCATAAAACTACAAACTTTGACGAAATTTCGAAAGTGAATAATGAACCAGTGGATTATGATTTGAAAATTCAAGATTATCTCCGAGGTTGTAAAATATACAAAGTTTTAAGAGCAAGTAAACGGATACCGGTTAGTATGCCTGTAGTTTGATCTTAAACATTTTATGTTGTGTAAAAATGTCCGTGAAGTTACCTGAACTGCTTCCTCACAAGGAATATCGTGATGAGTTGGTTTAACAATGATTGTGTAAAAATATAATATATTATCATTAATGGTGAAATCCCGCTCATATAACATGAACTTTACTATCATGTTGTTCGTTTCCTGAATTGATAGATCTCAGCATAATTGAAAAGTTTTCCCAATAGTGTTTATTATTCTTCGGATTTTCACATGATGCAGTGGCTTCTCCTGATTGGTCCTGCGCCTAAGCCTAACTACCTTTCAAATTTGAACAAAATTGATGTAAGAGGAAAATCACATTTGTTTCGAAGGCTTTGAAATTCATAAGCGACCATTCATTGAACCCAGTTGGTAGAAAAAGTCTGTGAAGTGGGTGTGGCACATAGCTTCCTCGTATCCATAACTCGATCGTACAGATTATCCGATGCAAAAATTTCATCAAATTTGGATGAAAAGTGTAGGTGTTATGGCTGTTACGAGGATTTTACGTTTACGCATGCGCAGAGGCTATTGTAAATTAGGAGGGCCCGAATTTTCATAGGGGACCATCTACTAGCCAATACGCACAATCCCTGAAAATTTCATTGTAATCTGACAATAATTTCATAATAGATTTCGCCCGTTACAAGGATTTCTAAACAGACAGCCACGGAACCAAAATTGTTCAGGAAGGCATGAAACGTATAACGCGAGTGGAAATTTTGATTTTGAAGAACTTTTTTTTCAATCTTGAAAAGTGAAAACAATGCTTCCGGCTACCTTGATAGACTCGGAAGTAACATCTCTATTTACACAGTTGTTTCAATACATACCGTCATCTCTGCACCTCACCGAAATCCGCCTTCCTTGCTCACTGTATGATTTGGAGAGAAAACCCCTGTACCTGGTGAGTATTACATCCTCATACTGGTACACCGCACCTCTTCATCGCAGCTTAAACCGTTGGATTCCTTTTCATCATCCCAACAAACAAAGGAGCACCAATATTGATCTCCCCAATGTTTTCCTCCTGAAGTTTTCTGGTTACTTTATATGCAGCTAATAGTTATTATAACCTACTCAGCACGTCCAGTTCTAACTTGATTGTGCCTATGGAGGGTACTACCCACCCAACTTGATGATGATGTCATTACCTACACCAAACAAACTTTGATCGTGCATTTGGCTTGCTGGTCATATCAGATTCTCCAATACGATTAATAATTTTAAAAGATTTGATTCTCTATTTGGATTGCCTATCTAGAAGATCACTATTGATCGGATAATTGACTTTCAGCTTTTCAAAGGCGGAGAGAAGTGGGCTGACGGAGAAACTGTTGGTTTGACACTGAGCGGACTAACGAAGAAAGATCAAGGGCTGTACAGAGCCGAAGCGTGGAACCCTATTGGAAAAGCTTCTACGTCGGCTTATCTCACAGTGCAACGTAAATATAATTTTTCTATTTTATTTATATTTTTTCGATGGCACCAGAGCTTTTTGCTTGGAGCATTCTTTAGCCTTGGACTAACACCCTTGGAATTCGTTAGGGTGAAACGCAGGGCTGTCACGAAATTTCTCAGGGCCTCTCTGAGATTGCAGAATTCGAATGACAAGCTAACCTACCCTGATCAGCTGGGTGAATCTACTTCCCAAATCTACAGTAGATTGGTGGCTACAGCATGTTCCATGTCTTCCACTTTTTAGCCGTCAGGCCTTAAGCGGACTGAACCCCGTGGGTGCAGTTTTGTCGTATTATTTTAAAAATGTGTTTTCACCATTATCGCGGTTAGTTCATTATCAGGGTGTTTCTCGAAAAGGTTACACCCCCCTTCATTTCCGCAAAATACAACGTAAAAAATTCCGACCAACGCAATTCTTCATGATTTTTTGTGAGGATCTCAGGAAAAATACTTTTGCGCAAAAAAGTTGCGCGCAATCGTGCGCAATTGACACTAACTTCATTTTTTCAACTGGAACACCCCTTTTTTTTATTACAGATTCGGATTCTACGTCAAATTTCATGAAAAATTCATACCCGAACCGATTTTTTTATTGCGCGCAACCTGACTTTTTGAACGCTCTAAGTTGCGCAACTCCACAATTGCACAAAAATTAGGTTTTGGAGAACCCTTAGTGAGGCACATGTTTTTCCATCATTTTTTTTACGCTAAATCACATGGTGACATTCGTTTTTCAATTTGACTGGAATTTTTCCAAATAGCGGCCAAAAATTCGGTTGTTTTTAGTGAAAAATCGCTTTTTCTGAATCGTTATGAGTTTTTAGGTAATTTTATTCAGTTCAAGCATGATCATGCTGTCAGTTTTTATTTTTAACTCCACCGTAGACGGCCCCAAGCCCGTGGTTCAAAAGGAGGTTAGAAAATAAAAAATAAACATGATTTCGACCACAAAACTGATGTTTTCGTGGAAGAAATGTTAATTTTTCCTCTTAAATCTTGGTTTTTCTCAAAACGGATGACACCTTGTGATTCAGCGTTAAAAAATGATGAAAAAAACATGTGCCACACTAAGGGTTCTCCAAAACCTAATTTTTGTGCAATTGTGCAACCTAATTTGTGCAACCTAATTTTGCGCAACTTACAGCGTTCAAAAAGCCAGATTGCGCGCAATAAAAGAAATCGATGTGGGTATGAATTTCTCATGACATTTGACGTAGAATCCGAATCTGTAATAAAAAAGGAAGAAAAAATGAAGTTAGTGTCAATTGCGCACGATTGCGCGCAACTTTTTTGCGCAAAAGTATTTTTCCTGAGATCTTCACAAAAAATCATGAAGAATTGCGTTGGTCGGAATTTTTTACGTTGTATTTTGCGGAAATGAAGGGGGGTGTAACCTTTTCGTGAAACACCCTGTATTGGGTGGAATAGGTAGTTACATAATGGAAAAAGTAAGTTACTACGCGGGCACACTGTGGGTTACGAAGTGAGTTGGCCCGTGTGGAACTAGTTACTATGTAGGAATCTAGTTTCTATAAGGAAAAATCTCTTTCTAGACTCATTGAGCTCACATTGCACTGTGGGCACTAAATATCGGAATGTTCTCAATATAAATTCATTATCCACGAATTATATGAAACATTTACGTTTACGGATAATTTGATCTCGATTCAGTAAAAACGCTCTATCTATCTGCTCTTTAGATAAAGTGGATCTAATTGAAATTTTTTTTCTTTCGATGAACAAAATTTATCCTCCGCGGAGACGTAACGGCCAGTTTTTTTAATCACTTACTTATCTCAGTAAATCTTTGCTATATTTGTCGCACCTCGTGATTGCTATGAAAGTGCTCTGTAGTGACTCAGTATTACATCGGCGTTGATTTGTCTTGCCTCGTGTTGCAGAGAGAGAAGATTCTCCACACGCTCCAGTATCTCCACACGTAACAAGTGAGTAAACTACTTTTAATTCCACTTTGAAATGAACAGCTTAAATTTCTGAGGATTAGGATTTCTGAGGGTTAGGAATTTAAGTACAAATCGCTAGGTGAAAGATGTCGTGCTGATCCCAAAATTTGCATTATTGTATCAAGCATAACTTCTACAGCGTCGTTCTCAGAGCAACATCATGCCGTCGGCTTACAAGTGAAATTCACTAAGTCAATTTTTTCAATTTCCGGTTTATTTGCTACTCCTATGTATTTTTTGACGCCCGAACTATTGGTGAAGTCATTTTTGAGATCCGAGGAATGGTTTCCAAGGAAACCTCAAAACTGACTCAAAACTGACTTCACCAATCGTTCGGGCGTCAAAAAATACATAGCAAATAAACCGGAAATTGAAAAAAATTGACTTAGTGAATTTCACTTGTAAGCCGACGATACATTATCCAAATTTTACAGGGGTGCAAAAAAGTTATTGTATTTTAGTACCTAAGAGTTAATGCGGGAAACATGATGCAACTCAACATATCAGGCTCATGGAGCTAAACCAATTAATATTCAACTTATTTTGCGATCTGTTCTCCCGTTTCTGTCTATTACAGGTTCACTAATTTATTAAGTATTAATATTATTGAGGATCGCCATTAGCGTCAGTCATTTATCCGTGCTGTTACCGTTGGATTCCTGATGTGTGGTGTTACTTGGCCACTTCTGGTTCTCATTCTGGCAAATAACTAGGGATGTCCCAAAAGTATCGATACTTAAAAGTATCGATACTTTTCGAAAAAAGTATCGATACATATCGATACTTTTTTTTCCTGATATATATCGTAGTATCGATACTTTTTTTCCAGTATCGGAGGCGATACTTTTTTACCTCTCACACCAGATCAAAATGCTACCTATTTTTTATCTCTCACATTAGATGAAAGTCTCGAATTTTAGTAGGTACCTCTTTCTCTACGTAGATTGTTGGGAGATCAACAAACTAAACAAAGATGATGTACCACCACCTCCAGCTCTCTATGGGTCTGTTCGGAGAGGCAGTCCAGAACAGTTCGGAACCAAACCAGAACTGAAAAGGGGAGGGGATAGAGGTGAATGGGCTCCTCCAAGTCCCTCTGAACCGTTCAGGACTGCCTCTCCGAACAGACCATAATCATATTATGATAACCTGCTCTCCTCCATCATCTAGGAAGGACCACCAAAATGTTAACCCGACCAAGTGCAATACAAAAACAAGTGCCCAAACAAAAAAATGAGTGATTTATTGTTTTGTTCATTCTATATTAATTACTATCCTCGCGATGGAGAGATTATTATTCACACTGATGGAGAGAAACATAAAAGGCATTTTCACGCATTTTTTTAGAAGTATCAAAAAGTATCGATACTTCAAAATATCGATACTTTTTGAAAGTATCGTATCGATACTTTTTGATACTTTCTAGATGTATCGATACGATATTATATCGATACTTTTGAAGTATCGGACATCCCTACAAATAACGGTGTAACTAAGTCGTTCAATCGATTCGCCACGAGATAGCGCGTTCAATGATACCTAAAACTCATTTTCCGCAAAATTGTATGATACGTGATGCTTAGAGACCAATGGAAACTGTCAGTTTCCATCCGTTTGCCATGGAATTCTCGGGTTTATTGTGGCTGAGGCTTTTGATATTTAATCGAAATTTAATCATCTGGAAGCTGTTATTTAGTTTCACCTGTCTGTCCGTCTGTAAGCAAATCTTGCAAGTTAAATTAGATCCACTTCCCGGTTTCCGATTGTGCTGAAATGTCGCATGCATGTTTAAATCGAGTGACAGAGCAGATATTATTATGACATAGAGCTGATCTGATGATGGAGCTGGAAGGTGGCCGTAGGAACTCCGTAATCTAACGATGTAACCCCATCGAGTTTGGGCTCATTTGATTCGATCGTTGACGAGTATCTTGGCTGGTGTTTGATTATTCATTATTAAAAACCACCTTGATGTAATTTGACAAATTTCCCCTATTTTTGTCAATAATTGGGATGAATTTAGATCTTTTTAAATTGAAACGATGTTTTTCAAATTTCAATAGAATTTAAGTTGTGGATCTTTTTTTGACACCAGAGTGCAGTTGGTGTGACCATAAAACAAGGGTGAAGACCTTATGAGTTGAAATACATTTTCCTTGAGAAAGAATGTACCAACTTATCCTGTGGAAGTCGGTCAGATATTAGTAGAGTCACCAATCTATGTTTTCCTGAGGGAACATTGATTTACTTACCAGACGTCAGCTCAGTTAGAAATTTTTTAGCAACTACTTTCTTAACCAATAATTCGAATGGTAAATCTCGAATTAAATGAATAACTCGGCAGTGCGCGCCTCGCGTGAGTTCTACTTGGAGCCTTCGGCCAAAATTACAAAACATGAATATGCTTTAGCCTAGAACCTCAAATGTTCTTGTTTTACTATGATTGTGTATTATACCAGGTTTATACTTTCTCATACAACGTTTTGCGGCAGTTAGGCCCCGGCTAAAGTTCATTCAAGCTAATAAAAGCTTGTTAAAAACATATTGATTAGTAATGCATACATTCCAGGGGACGTCCCATTGGATAAGCATTAGATCAGTTTAACCAGTTGTTAAGTGATAAAACTGTTTCACTCGATGTAATTTATTCATTACTTTAGGCAAGAAATACTGACCCCCCCCCCCCCCACCATTATCCACCTTAACATTTCTGGCGGCGTGGGAGCCTCGAATCTGAAGAGCATTTTAAAATCCATGATCTACGATACCCAACATGCGAATTCGAGTTCACCCCCCCCCCCCCCCAACCACCTCCCCAACGCCAACAATGGTGCCAGTCTGGCACCAAAGCGGAAATACGTCGTAACATTGAACTTTCATCTGTTAGTTTTGGTAGGCAGTCCGTCAAAGTTCACATCCGTATTCAAGGTGAAACACAACAAAAAAAAAAACACGAAATAAGCGGTTTATGGCATCATGGCACCATGGTGGCACCACTACTAAATCCATGGTGGTACAGAGAATAATTCATGAAAATTCGGAGGTATAATGAGAATTTTTCCTCAATTTCAAAGCTTGGGTACAATTAGTAAGCAGTAAAGGAACCAAAATATTGAAAAATCGGATATTTTGTGAATATTATACCCCCACTCACCACCTCCCCTTGCGAATTTTGGTACTCTGGTAGAATCATGTACAACTCGGAAGTTATTTGAGTCAAACAAAAAAAGAAACACGCAAATCGGTTGGAAATTGAGGCCTGGGCAGAGTTTACAAGATTATGCATGCAAACGCACGTTTTTTAAGCATTAACCCCCCCTTTCCCCCTCTTAAAAGGCAAAATCCGAAATTCCGGCGCCGTAGTGCACAACTAGATAGTTTTCCGCGACGAACAAAAAAAGAACCAGGAAAATCGGTTGAGAACTAAGGCCTGTGCAGAGTACACAAGATTTTGTTACACACACATAAACACACACACACACACAGACATACACCTATGGTTTTTTTCGCGGATTTGGATTCAGAATGGTCTAAAACGGATTACTGTGTGGTTATTTTTTTTTTTTCTGTTGAGTGTTGTCCTCCTTCACCCCAGATCGATCGCATAAGGACGCCCAAGTCTTACTGTGGGACGTCCTAAAAAAAAGGTTTTTATACGACACTTATTTGTCACAAACTTGTCCGATTTTGTTCAAATTTAGAGGGTACTTGGAGGTTGCCTTTTTTTTATAATACTCTTTGGATCAGATCACCCGTTCCCATAATATTATTGTTTTAAATCATAGACAATTTTATTTGGATAAATTGAGACCAACTGCGCTATTTCACCCTAGTCAGGGTGGTTACCTTCGAGTAAAAGTGGTGCCAAATTAAATAATTAATCAAGTTCCTTCAATCTTTTGTTACGTAGGAGGGTTGTTGGAAGACAAACGATGCCCTCGTGGTAAGAGATCAGCCCCTGCAAGGTTCATCACCAAACCGCACAACAAGGTTGTACTTCGAGGAGATAAAGTCCGATTTATCTGCAGCGTCGGCGGCTACCCTCTTCCCTCGGCCACCTGGTACAAAGACGGGAAGCTGCTGAGCTCAGGGAAGTGGAAGATCTACGAGGAAGAAGACGTCCACAGTCTCGAGTTCGACAAAGCTTCAGACGAAGACGCTGGAAAGTACACAGTCGTCCTGGAGAACCACAAGGGTAGAGTCGAGGCATCTGCCGCCCTCCAGGTCATCAGTAAGTGCCTTGTAAAGACTCCTTCGATCAGCCAAAACTCCACAGCCAAAGTTCGGCCTGGTTTTGGTAACCTTAGAGTTCCGGAATTGAAGGGTTTCAGAATTGTTAAACCTCATGACTTTAGAATCATCCTAGTCATTCTAAAGCCATGGAAATTTAAAAAAAGAATATTGTTGATAATAACTCATAAATTCGCTCTTCAATACTCACTTATGTCACAATAGGGTGTGCGCCTGGGTAGGAAAAACTGTTTATTGTTATTTTTAATCTAAGATAGACCTCATTCAGAGAATTTGTGTACCAACCGCAACCTTCTAGCGTGTGTAAATCTTTTCCTATGATTTTTTAAAGTTTCGAGTTTATGACGTCACAGTGGGCTGGGGGGGACCCGCCCAGGCGAGAGGGGCGTGTGACGTCATAAACGGTCGAAACTTTGAAAAATCATAGAAACAGATCTACTCACGCTAGAAGGTCGCGGTTGGTGCCAAAATTCTCAGGATGTAGTCTACTTTCGATTAAAAATCTAAAAAAAATCAAGGCGCACCCCCCAATGGCCTATTTAATGACATCCGCTGTATGATTTTATATCACTGGTAAAAGCACTTGTCATGTTCATTTGAAATTATAACTGGTTTGAATGGAATTAGTATTTGGGGATCAGCAGTTCTCTGGGCCAATGTTAACCATTGGAAAGTTTCTTTCATTCAACTCTAATTCTAAATACAAATAACAACAAAACATCACGTGAAATACAAACTACAGCGATTTGGAGCATTTTCAAAAATGGTGCACCCACCTACAAGGGGTTTTGCCGAAATTCCCTTACTTTTGGGTCTCCCCCTCGTATGTAACCAAACGTTAATTATCTCAAGTTAAGGACCCAATATCTACTAGTTAACAGGGTGTAAACAAAACGGGTCTGCTCAACTGCAGGGGTCGGATTTACAACTAATTTGCAACAAAAAATGTCTCCTAGAAATTCGTTTTACCCCTTGTTTTTCCTAGTATTTTTAATTTTAAGATTTTTTCGTGATTTTGGTCTGATGTTACTTAAGTGGTCATAACTCCCTTAATTGGCTGTGTAAAAATCAAATTTGAGGATAGCCTTGGAAAGAGCATTACATTTCCTATCAGTTAGATGCCTGATGTTTTTCTTTAGTCAAAGTTTGAGACATAAAAAAACCTTCTAAACAGGAAATTTTACTCAATTTGGGAAACCTCGAGTTTTTTCAATCGGAACTTTAAACTATGAAAACCAATTTTTTTGAGATGCAAGAACGATAAAAACTGCACCAAAATGTCAGCTTTCCAGCGGCGTAGTCATTTTTATTTTTAAAGTGGGGATCCCTATAGAAAGTTCCGTGATAGTTTTCAACGAAATCAGCGCTCCAGTTAAGACGGTGTGAAAGGGATTGAATGAAGTGAGGGGGGAGGAGGAGGAGCAGATAACAGAAAATTCACGTTTTCCCGCCTTCAAACACAAATTTCTGTAATAAGTTTCACTTTAAAAATATAAATGATTAGGACGTTGGAAAGCTGAGATTTTGGCGCAGTTCTTACCGTTCTTGCATCGTGAAAAATTATCGATTCTCATAGTTCAATTTCCGATTGAAAAAACTCGAGGTTTCACAAATTGAGTAAAATTTCCTGTTTAAAAGAGTTTTTTTAATGTCTATAACCTTCTCTCAAAGAGAAGGTTAGGCATCTCACTGATAGGAAATTTAATGCTCTTTCCCGTGGGTTCCTCAAATTTGATTTGGCACAGCAAATTAACTCCTATTAGCCCAGAACTATTTTGAACCGTGTTTTGAATGAAAAGTTCGTGATTCTACTTCAATTTGCTTTGTTTTAAAACGGAAAAATGTTTAAAAAATTATATTTGTTGATTTTCATGAATTTTCGAGCCGTTGCCATATGGCAACGCTGGGCACATCCACTACCCCGTATGGCAAGTATTACATACCTACTCTGCAGTTGTGTGATTAGTTCAAACAGTCAATAGGTTCATGAATACATTTCTTTATTTTGTCAGTAGTACAAGTTTTAAAAACATCAAGTACAAAAAGACACAAGTACAAAAATATTGTACTACATAATATGAAAGTTCACAGAATCAATCTAGGTAATTACATTTTGTTACTTATAACACAAGAACTTTGACCAGAAAATAAGAATTATTAAAAAAGATATGATAAAATCTTCATCTCTTTTAGTGATGAGTAATTTGGTCTTCTTCAATCTGTAGTTTGAATTATTTCATGAAAATTGACAAATCAAGGTACGCATAAACCTACTTTTCATTTCATGCAAATTGTTTTGACATTGATTTGCTGTTCTCCGATTGGCACCTTTCCTTCTTTTTTCCCTCTGTGTTACACACGCAATAATATTGTCCATCAAATCGAACTGCGTTCACTTTCTTTGCCATGAGCATTGGAACTTGATGCCCTGGATTTTTCTTTGCCACTCCACAGTTTATCAAGTATGTTTGCACGATTGCTCGGTAACTGTAACTGAATTCTTGGATTGGGGTTTCTGTAAAGGAGCACGCATTGATCATACAATTGTCAAGTAGCCATGTGAATATTGGCCACCACCATTTTTTCCCTTTATTTCCAATCCTGCAGTGGTTCAAGTCATCATCCATGACGTCTGATCCTCCCTTGTTTTCATTGTACTATTTTTTTTTTTATCAAGGCAGGTATTTTCATGGTAACATTTCTCTTCAGTTGTGTCGAATAACGCTGAGCTGCTGGCAAAACAGTCATTTTATATATTGTTAGTTTAGTACTCACACTGCCCAGCGTTGCCATATGGCAATGTTCGGAAAACACTAACAATGCAGCATGAAATAATTATATTTCCACAATTTTGGTATATAATACTGAAACTACATCTATATAGATTAAAATAAAACAATGGGCTCAATCATAAGTATAAAATTGTATGATTTACAGTACTAACTGTAAGAGATTTTGCAATTCTTCCATCGCCCCAAACTTGTTGAACAATGAACTGATAAGAGAGTGATTTCAGAAACCTGTAATTCACCAAATCTTTTGGGCCACTGTCTGGGGAGAGAGTGGACAGCGTTGTAAACCATTTTGAAGGTCATGAGGATGAGATATTAAATGCAGAGTGCATGGATGTTCACTGTTGCCTTATGGCAACACTGGGCTAAAATGGGTTAAGGAGGTCTCAGTTGGTCGACGTTCATTCCTCGTTCCGGGTCAGTATTTCGCCAAATCGAAGGGGCAAAACATTAGTAAACAATTCAAAAGTGCACGGCCCTCGGGAATTGAAAAACTGAAATATTGCGGCCGGAATCAACAAAATCGAACAATAACTGCCAGAGTAAAATGGGGAAAGCTGCTGAATAAACGGTTATTCCCATGTTTTTTCCATTTTTCTCTGACAATTATTGTTCGAATTTGGTTATTCCAGCGGCAATCTTTCAGTTTTTCAATTCCCTCGGGCCGTGCAATAATGAATTTCTGTAATCGTGTAAAATTTCCAATTTAAGTACAACTTTACAAGTTTTTGCCCCTTCGATTTAGCGAAATACTGACCCGCAAAGAGGATTGAACGGAGACCGACTGTGACCCCCTTAAAAGGATTTTGACCAATTTAATACAGAAAATCACGAAAAATCTTTAAATTGAAAAAAAAAAACTTGGGGAAACATGGGGTTAACCCTCGGTTCCTACGGTGAAAATTTCGGACATACTTCCTACCGTGGGGTACTCCCAGTCCCCCATCCAGTTTTCCAGGGTTTTTCAACTCTTCTCGGGTTTGGAACAACATAAACACAACAATTTGAATAAACAGTCTTTATTTCAATTTAAAATCCTTTGGTTAACGAATTATAGAGTTATTATACAGTTAATATAAAAATTACAGAATTCTAGAGAACAACAGACAAGAGCCTCTTTAAACTTTGAAAACATATATTATCTATCTAAAGGAAAATTTCAGTCTTTCTGACTTAGCAATTGGCCTGCTAGAATACAGACTAGAGAGAAACTAGAATAGGTTTCTGACAATCACAAATGAAAGATAAAACAAACACAAGTAAGAAAGCAAATAGAACAATGAAACCTATATACAAAATAAATTCAATCTGAGTCGTCGAATCTCACCTGACAATGTTGACACACCCAAATAGTTTTGTAATGTTCGGTGCAAGTGGCTTTCCTGCAATTTTCACAGGAGATTGTAGTTTTCCTGTCTTTGTTCCGAGGACAAAAATCACACCTCCTTCACTCACAGCATTTCACATATTACTCATCTTTGATGAACCGAAATTACCCCCCCACCACTCCAAAAAACTTCCTTCATACATGTCAGACCTTGTCATATTCCCTCACACACATACACCCTCACACAAACACACGTACACCCAATTACAATCACTGGAAAAACCAATAGTGGAAAAGAAAGTTGGAGAAAATATGGTACGTAGACAGTACTGTGGGGGACTGGCGGTCCCCCAGAACAGACTGGCCGCCATTGTTTTCAAAAACAAACGCATTACTCACCTTCTACGGAGGTCTGAAGTCACTGACAGCTCAAGAGATACTGATGTAACAGGTACTGAAGGTCTGGATGCGAAAGGATACCAGTAAGGTTAAGGTACAAACAACAAAATGGCGTTGGGGGATTGGGAGTCCCCCACAGTAGGAACGGAAGGTTAAAAGAATTGCTACGAGACATTTTTCATTGCAAATTAGTTGTAGAATCGACTCCTGCAGTTTAGTAGACCTGTTTGGTGTAGACTCTGTATATTAGATAGACCATCGAAAATCGAAAAGTCTAACGTCTTGACATACCAGCCTGCTCAGTTAAACATCGGCCTCTTATGAAGATCATAGAAAGTCGCTGGAAGATTCCGAAGAATAGCTCAATTCAAGATAAGTAAGTGAAACTATAAAATCTTGGGACACTTTATTTCTGTTCTCGCAATGATTATTTTTTAGGAATTAAAAACTAGGGTTCATCGTCTTCTCTTCATTATTGTTGGCTGATAATTTATTTTGTTCTTCTCTTTCCTTGAAGTCGAATTCTCCATCTTGTTTCTTTTCAGTCACTCGAGCTTAAAAAAATCGTATCCAACTACGTCCGGGATGAATAATTTATTCATGAAACGTTCCTCTTCATTCAGCCCTGAGTGGCTTTCCATCTCCAACCGATTGGAATGGAAAAGCTCCGAACATAACTTGAAATTGGAGTTAGAGCAGTGTTTTGAGTTTTATAAAAACAATACCAACCGTTTACAGTATTCAACCTATTTTGGGTAGGATTTTTTGTACCAATTATCTATCATTCCAAGATTTCACTACTTTTTCGTGGTACCCGAAATTTAGTTTTTTTCTTCTCTTTTCGAGCACACTAATGCGATTTCAAAGCTTTTCTGGAACTTCTGCTTCGTCATTAAAGAGCGCTTAGGTGGACCCACAGCCTTCAAATTTGAAGTAGATAAGTACTCGTATAAAGTGTTCTCGACGGAATTCGATACATTTGGATTCAAATTTTGATTTTTGTTTTTTGAGTTTTGTTCGCAAGTTTGGTACACCTACTACAACGTTATTAACAATGTTTGGCTTTTTGAGTTTTTTTTTGGACAATTACACCAATTTTGTGTTTGAATTCAACAGTTCCTACCTATTAACACGCTGACTTTTTAGAAAACATCCTTTCAACTGTTCTTTACCTCACTTTTTCAACTTCTCATAACCAAATTAGGATTGATTATCTCATTTTATATTCTTATTCTTTTTTTCTTATTCTTAGTTTTTGGAAGCTACACGAAATTTTTGTGAGATAATTTTTTCTCAATATATGGTTAGTTCATGTACATTATTATGTAGTTTTACTACAGATAATGCTGGTCGTTTAGAACTTTATGGCACACTGACATACCAATATAAACAACAAAATATCTGACGTTCAGGAACTAGCTAAAGAATCCAAAATGCGATGATTTCGAAAAATTTTCCAAATTTCGAAAAAGTCCATTCAAAAAATTTTGAGGCCATTGCAATTTTCGAATTCATTTTCCTTGACAATTTGCTAAAATGATCGGCCAGACGTTTTTGAGCCCAATCAAGGGTAAAAAATTGCTAAAAATGAATATTTTTTGAGAATTTTAAAGGAAATTTCTAGGATAACATATTACTGTGTGTTACATAAGGAATCTGCCCAAAATTGTCCATAAGAATATTCTAGCGGAAGTGAACCATTGTCATAGTTCCAAATTGATTGAAGATAGGTTGAACTATTCTTTCTAAAATTCGTTCTTCAAATTGTGCTGCACAAATGGAACTTTGTCTTCTACTTGATTAGGGCGCCTACGTTTTATTTGGAACCGTTAGGGTAGAAATATCGTTATGTATTTTCAGATGGTGTTAGCTCAAGAGGAGAGCAGGGTTGATTGAAAAAGTGGGATAAATTTGAAAAAATGAGAATTTTAAAGATGAATAAATTATTTAAACTATGAAAATATTATTTTCAGGCGTTTGAACTTTGAAATATATGAATTAGGTTCCCTATCTATCGAATGACTCAAAAACGAAAAATTGCATGCAATTCTTTAGCCCCTAAGGCCCACTTTCACCAAACATTCAAAACGAGTTTAAACCAAACAAGGCGAGAGATAAACGACGTTCAGTAAAAATCGTCTTTCACCAGCGCGATTTACGAGTTTAAACACCATCTTGGAGGGTTCGAGTTTAAACGGTCGAAAATCGGCCGAATAAACTAGGAAACCTCGTTTAACTACCAATTCAATATGGCCGCGCATTGATTTGTGATTGTTTTCGAAATGAAATTGCGAATTATTTTTGCATTTCGAATTATTTTTGACTCGTCTGACGATGACGACGACGTCTGAGTCGAATCCAGGATCGGATTCCACATTCCTAGATTATGTACGTTTCTGAATTTCCGCCTTTCCAAGCCCCGAGTCGTCCAAGTGCTCGACTATATTGAATCTCGCCTCGACCAATTATACAAATTGACCATCATAAAAGACCAGTTCGACCAAAATAAATTTTTATTGAGGTGAAATCGGGGGCCCTCATCTTCGAGTTTACATCCATCGGTAATCATTCAAATTATCGAAGTAAATTCCTACCGTTCAGAACAAGGCGGCGGCCACCGTGTTTCACTAGGATCAGGGTTTCCACCACACCAAACCAAAATTTCCCACAGCCCATCCTAAAATTTCCCACGATTTCCCACAGACAAGTAAAAAATTCCCTCCTAATTTCCCATAGCCCTTGATGAATTTTTCCTACCTTTCACTGGACTAAAGAGTCTAAATTTAGACTCTTTACACTGGACAAATGATTTTCCATGATATATTTTTTCTTTTCACTTCGAAGACCTAGTCAATTATCCTCATATTTGAAATCGTCACGCTAGTGGCAACAACAGGTATCTCATTTTTTCCAACTTTTCAGGGGAGCCAAAAAAACTGATTTGAACAACAGGTGCTATCTCAGAAATGGATCTCAATAAGCAACAGGCGCTATCTCAACGCCTAACTTTGTGTCCCTGATTACTAACAAATGTAAATTGCGATTTACGCGCTCCCTGTTGCCCTGATGAAGAAACTAACTTCACCATTCGATTCCCCACAAAATTTTACCTTAAAAACGGTTCTTAAACCGAAACAGCCAAAAACGTCTGCCAAGTGGGTGTGGCACATAGCTTCCTCGTATTCATAACCCGATTGTATAGATGATCCGATGCATAGTAGTTAATCTCAAAACACCAATTTCTAAGTACCTCATAGGGGACCATCTACACGCTAATCTGGACAATCCTAGAAAATTTCATCAAATTCGGATGAAACATTAAGTGAGTAGATGTATGTGATTGAATCAAAAAAATACTTAGCCTTGGCTGGGATTCGAACCCGCGACCCCTAGGGGACAGTTGAAGTTACGGCTGTTACAAGTAATTCACGTTTGCGCATGCGCAGTCGCTTCTATCAGTCCGGGGATGATGATTTTCATAGGGGACTATCTACGACCTAATCCACATAATCCCTGAAAATTTCATCAAAATCGGGTGGAAAATGTGGAAGTTATGGCCGTTACAAGGGAATTCACGTTTGCGCATGCGCAGTGGCTACTATCAGTCCGAAGGTGATGATTTTCATATGGGACCATTTGAATACTAGTCTGTAACATTCCTGAAAATTTCATTGGAATCGGATGGAAAATGTTGAAGTTATGGCCTTTACAAGGAATTCACGTTTGCGCATGCGCAGTCGCTTCTATCAGTCCGGGGATGATGATTTTCGTAGGGGACCGTCTACACATCAACCCGCACAATCCCTGAAAATTTCATCGAAATCGGACAATAACTTCGTATAGTTATGCGCGTTACAAGGAATTCATGACAGACACACAGACACGGAACCAAAATTGTTCAGAAAGTTCTAAAACGCAAAACGCGAGTGAAAATTTTGATTTTGGAGAACTTTTTTTTTCATCCTTGAAAAGTGAAAACAAAGCTTCCGCTACCTTGGTAGACTCGGAAGCAAAATGAGATAGCTGGTGTTGCCACTATCAGAGCATTTAATGCTCTGATACAGGATGCCTCCTCTCAAGAAAAACACAGTTTTCGAAAAAAGAAAATATAATCGGTAGTTGTTGTTCATCTTTACTTCTGCCTTGACCAAGCGTGATCATGCGTCAGCTTTGTATTGTAGTTTGTTGGTCAAAAACATGTAGGTAGTAAAAAAATATGTAGGATACGTGAGGTATTGGTACAACCCTAGATTATATCATTGTACAAAAAAGCGTGATAAAATGAAAGAATCGGTCAAAAATATTGACTGTGGGAATTTTTTCCCACAGAAAAATGTTTCCCTTTTTTTTCCCTCGGACCCCCGGAATTTCCCACAAAAGGGAAAAATTCCCACGAAGTGGAAACACTGACTAGGATACATCAAGGAAGGTACTTGAGTCTGGAGAAATACTGGAGTTATTGCGCTCGTTGTGGCTCAAAGTGATGATGTGTAATAACTCAATAGGTAGGTGATGAAAATATTAAGCAAAATAAAACGAAGGGAACCGGAAAACTCGAAACAAACCGCAGGAATCAGCAAATAATAAAAACAAAGAATTCGAAAAACTGACACTGATAAAGATAAACAAGGCGGCAATCTGCTGATATCAAGCGCGGTTGTGGTTGTTGTTCAACGTTTCTATTGCCCAAATACGTCATAATGTCCAACTTTCATTCATTTCGCTCAACATTTCAAGTTTAGACAAACTCGATTGTCTTAAACAACGTTTAACGATGATTTGGGTTGGTGAAAGACGCTCGCCATCTTGCCGGGTTTATTCCTTCAGATTAACTATTAACGCGTTTAGCTGAGCAAGTTTAGAACAACTTTTGGTGAAAGTGGGCCTTAGGCTAAGTCTTTGAAAAAAAGTTGCAAATTGTTACACGACGTTTGTTTATTATTTGTCTGTAAAGATCATTCGCCCGCAAAGAACAGGGATTTTCCATACAGCTACTGCGTACGTCCATATGATCGTGCAAGGCTCGCTATCAAGTTTATTTTGACAGAAAGCATCTTCAGCAAAACGTCGTTATCTCAAAGTGGTTGCCTTCAGGATATAATACCTACTTGTTGCTTGTTGGTTGCTACACAAATGTGTGAAATGAATGTGAACTATTTCTATATTTTTATTCAATCCATCTTTCACCCCTTAGAAGTGACTAACAATATCCAAAAGCTTCGCGGCACAACCCCAAATGGAGCTCAAGACAAATTTCAACTAAATCGGGTTGCTAAGTGCCGCGTACGGCGGACGGACGGAAAATGTTTTATTCGATTTTCGGATTCTACATACTTTGAAACGTAAACCATAAAATTTTGAAGACGAGATATTTTTTTTCCTCGATTCCAAAGGTTCATTATCGAAAATATCAAACCAAAAGTCCCTGCCAACCCCGCTCTTCCATACTTGGGTTCAACCAAAGTAGAGAAACATTTTAATTTCCACTTTCCTCAAAAAGTTTACAGCCATTTCTTCAAAACTTTGGACCTGCTATGAAGAAATTTAGTTGATCACTCGAATGATATTAAGGAAAAACGCGTTTATTGCTATTTACCAGAAAATTCCTCAGTGCAAGGGAATTGGTTCGTTTTGAACTTCGTTTCCTCGTTTTTTCTGCGCTTTCTAAAATACTGTATTTTATTGTTTTAGACCACCGGAAGGAGTGTAAGATGGTAAGTGATTATTATCCGATTAGAAGATACAGGGAGCCGAGAGATAAAACGACCGATCGCTCTGACGATTTTCAGCCCATCAGCCAGCCGATACAAGAATGCCGAGCGACGGAGGGCTCAACATTTACGCTCTCCTGTCACGTCGGCTCCCCTTCCTCCGCAACGTGGTACAAGTAAGTATCAACCATGCTTAGTTCGATGTTATTACACTGGAGACCAAAAAAACCGGCGCAGTTGACTTTTTTCCAGAGAATCAAGTTAAAATCGCTAACAGTTGGGTTTGAGTCATCGTAAGGTCAATAATAAGGTTCACAGAGATTACGTGCCAAGATCCATCCATGTTTTCCCTCAACTATCCAGTTTTTTTTCCTGTAATGCTCTCTTGAATTCACGAATAGAGGCCTAAAGGACGAAAGATGACTTTCGATAGTCTGCCTTCAGTGCGGTCAAGCGCAAGCCTTTCTTGTCATTGTGCCTCAAAAATAAATTTTCTCGAACTTGTTCTTTTTCAATTAAGTTTTTCATAATTTTTTATTTTTTAAAAATAAAGTTTACCCGCCGTTTAAATGGTTTTAGACGCGTGTGTGGTCGCAAGACTTCTTATGCCAGCGTTATGCAGCCGGGGCCCTTGGGCTGCCCAAAACAACGGTTCGACAGGCAGTTAAGAGGTACTGTGAAAACTGGTAGCTACACCAGAAGGCCGGGATCAGGGCGTCGGATCCTGCTGACGACCGTTTTATTGTGATGCAAACCCTTAGTGACCGCACCCTTAGACAGCTTTTGAGGACCTCTCACCCGTTGCGTGCTGCTCGGGGTGTCGATGTCAGCGTTCAAAAGATACGCAGATGGCTTGCTGATATGAATCTTCACTCCAGCACATTCAGCGATTGCCTCTGAAACACGTGGAGGTCCGTCCTTGCCTCTAAAGAAATTCCTCCCCATACCATCACTGATCCACCACCGAACTTCACTCTTCCACCGATATTGCACTGAGCATATCGCTCGCCTTGTCTTCTCCAAACCAGAACTCGTGCATCTGAAGTGTACAGATTAAATCTTGACTCATCAGAAAAAAGGAACGGAGGCCCAATGTGCCTCAGTCCAAGGAGTGTGATTTCTAGCAAATTGAAGACGAGCCGTTCGGTGTGCTGGGGTGAGTAGAGGACCTAAAGCACGTACTCTGGAGTGAAGATTCACATCAGCAAGCCATCTCGTATCGTTTGAACGCTGACATTGACATCCCGAGCAGCACGCAGCCGGTGAGAGGTCTCAAAAGCTGTCTAAGGGTGCGGTCTCTAAGGGTTTCCATCACAATAAAATGGTCGTCAGCAGGATCCGACGCCCTGATCTCGGCCTTCTGGTGTAGCTACCAGTTTCACAGTACCTCTTAACTTCCTGTCGAACCATTGTTTCGGGCAGCCCAAGGGCCCCGGCTGCATAACGCTGGCCCCGGCCATCCTCTATCAACGCAAGAAGTCTTATGACCACAAATGCGTCTAAAACCATTCAAACGGCGGGTAAACTTTATTTTTAAAAAAATAAACAATTTATGAAAAATATAATTGAAAAGAACAAGTTCGAGAAAAGTTATTTTTAAGGCACAATGACAAGAAAGGCTTGCGTAGACCGCACTGAAGGCACACTCTCGAAAAGTCATCTTTCGTCCTTCAGGCTTCTATCGTGAATTCAAGAGAGCATTACAGGAAAAAAACTGGATAATTGAGGGAAAACATGGATGGATCTCACGTAATCTCTGTGAACCTTATTATTCACCTTACGATTGACTGAAACCCAACTGTTAGCGATTTTATCTTCATTCCCTGGAAAAAAGTCAACTGCGCCGGTTTTTTTGGTCTCCAGTGTATATCGTAACTATTTCTCTTGGATTCTGTAGAATTTACCTCAGAGCTAGTCGAGTTGAGCGCCTGTTACAAACCTTGGAGCTCGAACCAATTGAGCTCGATTGAGGAAATAGACTGGAATTTGGCAAATTATTTGGGCACGGTTGATAAGTGCAAATATCCAAAAGAATTATTATCAGAAAAAAGAAAAACTTCTGCCATGTGTTCTGCCACATAGCTTCCTCGTATCTGCAGGGGGTTACATTTCGAGACGGACACAGGCCAGGACTCGATTCTAGAACTCATTTCCAGCAAAAAACTGCCTCTGTGATTTTTTTAGAATCTTCGTTTTCGTTATTTCATAATTTAGGCCTATTGACAAAACGCTGCAAATTATTGCCCAAAGGTTTATTATTTTCTTTATAGATCACCCTTCTGTATAGATCCCTCCCTACCAACCATAGGTACCTACTCCAAATGGAAATGAAGGGTTGAAATTTTCAAAAATGCCCTAGTAGGTGCTTATGGTTGGTAGGGAGGGATCTACACAGAAGGGTGATCTATACAGAAAATAATAAACCTTTGGGCAATGATTTGCAGCGTTTTTTTTCCTACCAACTTTTTTTTTACATAGCCTTCACACCTTCACAATGAAGTTTATTAGAAAGAACTAAACGCTTCTCACTCGATTCAAAAAATAGGAAGCTTCATAATATAATATCCATATTATGGAAATTAGATTACTGTTTCCTAAGGAAGCAAAATTGAATACAACTCGAAGAAACGAACAGCTATCGCATTTTGGTTAGCTAAAAATTCAACGGAGATTAGACCTCTTTGGAGATTCACACTCGTGATTCTGTTTTACCGAAGGAAAACCCTTAAGTACTCGTAGGGAGCGAAGGGATCGTCCTACAAAGCTCCACGTGGTCTCTAAAATTTCTAAAAATTCAATATTATCTTAAATTGGTGAAAAAAGGGTACCTTTATTTCGAGAGTTTTCGAGCTAGGGCACTCTTGAAAATTTCAACCCTTAATTTTCACCCCTTAGAAGTGACTGACATCAACCAAAAGCTTCGCAGCCCAACTAGACCCCAAATGGAGCCCATATACCAAATTTGAACAAAATTGGTCCCGTGTTGCTAAGAAAAGTACCTTGTATGGCGGACGGACGGAACATTTTTTATTCGATTTTCGGATTGTACGTACTTGAAACGTAAACCAACAAATTTTGAGGGGGGGTTAAATTTTTTTTTCTTGGTCGATTCCAAAGGTTCCTTATTGAAAATAATTAACCAAAATGCTCGTGCCGGATTACAGAACCTATGAGCGTTTAATAAGAGTTGAGGCTTCCAACATTTGACCAATTTTAAAAAAAGGTTTTTTTTTAACATGGTACATGTTTTTGCCCTAGGATAACTACCCGAAAAACGTTACGCGGAAGGGGGACGCGCGACGGTCTCGCGAGTTTTAAACACTCCGATCACGCGCTTTTTTCAACAGCGCCGAGTTTTTCTCAATGCATTTTAGATAATGTTGCTAGGCTTAATATAACTTTTGTATTATACCTACCTGCGACTAAAGGTTCTGCACTAAATTTGGCTAAGACATGTTCCATGTTTTTATAGTTTACGCCGTAGGCTTCAAGTAGATAGCATCTGGGGGGTCCAGAAGCCCCCCCCCCCCACCGGCGGGGCTCAAAGCACCGAGTTTTCCTTCAAGTAAATAGGCAATTTTCTGCTCTTTCCAACGGAGTAATCAGATTTGAATTTGAGTGGTTATTCAGGGAGTTATAACCTTTTAACTGAGATCAGGTCGAAAACTCGAGAAAAAAACTTAGAGGTGAAATAACTCGAAAACGAAGCCTCTAAAAAATTATTAGGAGGCATTTTTTGCTGGAAATGAGAGTTAATTCCTGACCGGGGATCGTCACGTATTACCCGAGTGTATACAGGGAGTCACCCTTACGGGCGCACCACCGGGCAGGGTTCGATTCTACTACTAATTTGCTACAAAAATGTCTCATAGTAATTTTGTTTTAGAGGCTTCGTTTCCGACTTATTTCACATTTAAGATTTTTTTCGTGTTTTCGACCATCACTAAAATGGCTATAAATCCCTTAATTGATGAAGTAAATTCAAATTTGATTATGTCATTGGAAAGAGCGTCACATTTCCTATCTCCCTGATGGGGTTTTAGAAAATTTCAAATGAAACGAACGAGTGTAAAATAAACCAAAAGTAAAAAATTGGTAAAATTTCAAAAATTTGCACTTTTTTCAAAGTTTGTTTCTCGAAACGTCGTGAACGGAAATTTCCATGCTGTAAGCCTAAAAGTTTTATGTGAATCCCAGCTTTCTAACGGTGAAGTCATTTTTTTAAAAACACCACGTATTCAGTTAGGAAATGACGTTTTTAGGGCAGAAAACGATCATTTTAGGGTGAAAATCGGCGTTTTTCTCCAGAAATGCTTTCCAACTTAATGAATCATTTGACATGAAATTTTACGCTACTTTTTGACGCTGAATCACTTTCCGATCTCCTTGACAAACAAATAGTACTTTTCAAGCCCTTTCCGTTGGGCGAAGGGCTCAATCTCGTTGTTCGTTTTATCCAAAATTGTCATTAAGGGAGGTCTGGGTTATTAATGACTCGCACTCCTTCCACTTTGTTGACTTACCTAATTTTTGCCCTCTGTCTTGAAAATATCGTCCCGATCATTTGCGGAAAGCTTTATCTTTTCGATAGATAACAAGTTGGGAGTCGAGGACTCAGTTGTTGTACCCTGTTCAACCGAGAAAGGGCTTGAAAAGTACTATTTGTTTGTCGAGGAGATCGGAAAGTGTTACCATTCGATTCAGCGTCAAAAAGTACGTAAAATTTCATGTCAAATGATTTATTAAGTTGGAAAGCGTTTCTGGAGAAAAACGCCGATTTACACCCAAAAACGAACGTTTTCTGCCCTAAAAACGTCATTTTCTAACTGAATAAGTGGTGTTTTTAAAAAAATGACTTCACCGTTAGAAAGCTGGGATTCACATGCAACTTTTAGGCTTACAGCATGGAAATTTCCGTTCACGACGTTTCGAGAAACAAACTTTGAAAAAAGTGAAAATTTTCGAAATTTTACCAATTTTTTACTTTTGGTTTATTTTACACCCGTTCGTTTCATTTTAAATTATCTAAAACCCCATCAGGGAGATAGGATATTTGACGCTCTTTCCAATGATATAATCAAATTTGAATTTACTCTATCAATTAAGGGAGTTATAGCCATTTTAGTGATGTAAGGTCGAAAACACGAAAAAAATCTTAAATGTGAAATAAGTCGAAAACGAAGCCTCTAAAACAAAATTGCTAAGAGACATTTTTTGTTAGCAAATTAGTAGTAGAATCGAACCCTACCCGGTGGTGCGCCCGAAAGGGTGACACCCTGTAGATGATGCATTGTAGCTAATCTCAAAATATCTATATCCAAGAATCTTGACCGCTATACGTCAATCAGAATAATTTCTGGAAGTTTCATAAAATTCGGATGAAAAATGTAGAAGTTATGGCTGTTACAAGGATTCTTCGTTAGACGCGCAGAGGCGTCTATCAATCCGGATTCCATTATTTTCATAGGGGACCATCAACACGCTATCCGGCACAATCCCTGAAAATTTCAGCGAAATCTGACTATAACTTCAAATAGTTTTGCCCGTTACAAGGATTTCATGACAGACAGCCACGGAACAAAACTTGTTCAGGACGGCCTAAATCGTAAAACGCGAGGAGAAATTTTGATTTTGGAAAACTTTTTTCAACCTTGATAAGTGAAAACAATGTTTCCGCTACCTTGGTAGACTCGGAAGCAAAAAGTCATCCTATGACCCACGAAATTGAGGGACCTTCTTTTGTTTTTCTCCTGCTTATTATAAGTCGATCTACATTAAGATCGTTCAAATAACAAAAGTTTTTGAATTTCTCCTCATCCACTATTTTCTTTGATATCACCTAAATTTATTGTCAAGATTTTCAACATTACGGTTGTGCTTAATTTGTACGGAAGTAGGATGAGACATTTCGAGAGAAAATTGAGCAGTCAGCCAGATTTGAGGGGTTACGTAACCTTGACTTCGCAGTTCAAAAAACGATTATTGAGTTTTCTCGAATGTCTTATTAGGTTAACCCTGTGGGTTACATAGACCTCTCGAATGAGCCCTTAGAAGGTATAATTAGTTGTTAGGGGCCAAAAAACAAATATTTTGGACTTCTTTCATGTTTATCTAGTAGGTACTTGATAAAGATTTTTAGTTTTTCGCGCATTTATTCAAAATCTGTCAGGCCACTTTGAAGAAAAGCAGAAATCTTAGATAATGTGACTAACTATCTACGTATTAGGGGGCCTCAGTCAGTCGCACATTCCCGGTTACTATTTCACGAAATTACTGGCGCTCAAACTTTAAAAGTTGTACCTAAATTTGAAATTTTCAAGGATTTTCGAAATTTATTAGTGCGTCCGTCTAAGGAATTGAAAAACTAATGACTGATAATTGACTGAAAAAACTCATCAAAATCGACCAATAATTGCCAGAGAAATATGGAAAAACCAAACTGAATAAACGGGTTTTTCCATTTTTCTCCGGCAATTATTCTTTTGATGATTCCAGCGGCAATATTTTAGTTTTTCAATTCTCTAGACAGATGCACTAAGGAATTTAAAAAATCCTTTAAAATTTCAAATTTAGGTACAAATTTCAAAGTTTGCGCGCCGGTAATTTAGTGAAATACTAACCCGGAACGCACGACCGACTGATACCCCCATAATACTGACTTGCAAAACCAGAATTGCAACTTCCAGTTATTTTTCGAATTATCGTTTCTATATCTCTGGTAATCTAAATCATCGTCGTATTCTTCCTAAAAATACTAAATTTTCGGGGTCAACCAGTTCAACTATGTCAAAATTGCTCGTTTCGGTGTGCAATTTGACCTTCCCAACCTGCACAGGTCAATTTGACCCAAAATTGGTTATTCATAACTATCAACATTGTCGACGTATTTCATCATTGGATTTTCTTCATTTATCCGTTTTCGTTGTCCAGAGGCGTTTGCGTGGCACCAGCTTTGGCGAGGGTCAGACTTATCGGCCTTGACTTGGAGACACTCAAGGGTTACAAATACAATAAGTATCGTAGGGCAGAATTTTGATTTGATGTTTTCGATCGAAAAGGCTGTGCTAGATAAAACCACTCACTTTTAACTTTTTTTATTAATTTTTTCCGGTAAACTTTTTTTGCCTTTAACATTGTGAAATACTGTGACAATTATATTATATTTTTATTCAATAAAATTGTTAATAATAAATCCCTTGAAAAGGAGTTTTTTTCGACCACTTTGCTTGTTTTTCTCAAGTATGGTGATTTGCTGTAAAAATATACGTAAGTTGAAAATACAGTTCTGTGTGTGCTTTGAGTTATTTTTAAAGATTGAAAAGTTGAATCATTCATTCATCCAACAACGAACGTATAATTTCATCGCAGTACGTATTGACTATTAACCCCAAAGCTTACATCTTGTATTCAACTCGCGTGGGTTGTGTTCATAAAACAATGCGAAACACTGACACATTCGCATCAAGTTATCTGCATACAATAATTTTTTCATAAATGAAGTGAATGGCTTATTAATACTGTAGGAATCCTCTCCAAGGATTAGGAAAAACAGGTGTTTATTTTGTTTGATATTCGAGGCGTTGTGGACTCTTAGAAATTATTTTTTTCAAGATCAATTCTTGATTTTCTCCCTTCCTTTAAACTTTCGTTTTTGGACGGGCCCCCAATTGTAAAATCCAACAAATGTTTAAAGTCAGCAACTCATGTTTTTTCCTGGAATAACTCTGTCAAATACCAAAACACAACAACAAGATTTTTCGTTCATGTCAACAAAACATCAACCAAAATTAACACATGATTTTCCTGATCCTGGGAGTGGATTCCTACAATAAGTTTTGATCTGGTTAATTGATACTGAAAATTACTTAACGAATAATTTATAGATACAACGTGAAGAAATGTATGTTTTATCTTTGGTTGATCTCACTACTGATGGATCCACCAATCCAGTCAATTCGCCCCCAATTTGATCTTCTACATCTAATTATTCGTACTTTGCCAATAACTGATATTTCTTCATGTTGTATATTCTCGTTTATTGTTAAATACTATTGCTTACGTAGAATGATTGGAAATTCGATAATATTTTTCCGATTTGGTATCACTGTGAAACTCTGCCTGACGAACGTGAGCAATGGTATTTCAAGAACCTGTCTATACAAAACCATCTTGCTGATATCTCACCAATTCCTGTAGGGACGGTGAACCATTTACGAACGACGACAGGGTGAAAAGCTGGGAAGAAGAAGGGCTTGCCAGGCTCCGGCTGGGCCCTTTGGTGCCTGGCGACACGGGGCTGTACTCCTGTCAGCTGGCCAAGGAATGGGGCCTGGCGCAGGGCCTGGTGCGCCTCACCGTGACAGCGTTGATCAGCGAAGAAATGCGGCCTCCCATCTTCACAAAAGGACTTCCCAGAGAGATCAGAGCGAAGGAAGGTCATCCTTGTTCGATACAAGCCACGATCTCAGGTTAGTACATGTTGCTGGTTTCAACTGCACACACGCTGAAAATACCGTCAAAACTAGTTAATGCTGTTGTAAGGCTTTAGCATGTCCACCTATTAGCTCTCTTGGTATTCATGGTAGCTTCCTCCATTGGATGGAGAGCTAGAATCTGATCGCACCATGATTGTAAGGCTTAGACTCTTTCCCTCACCATATCCTGTTTCTTCTGGGTTTTCTCAGGGTTCCACAGGGGTCTTACCATTCTACTGTACTCGGTCAATGCCATATCATGTGCACGAACATAGGCTGAGCCGGAGGTTCGACTCCTTAACATGTCGAGCAATGAAGGCGCGTTTTGTCAAACGTCATACGAGAGAATGGGGTAGTTGCATGGGTCGGAATTTCGTGTTTTTGACTTCAGATTCGAATTTAGCGCACTTAAAAACGTATATGGACCAGTTTTCAGTTCGAAATTCCATTTAGTTTAGCCGTATTTCAATAAAGAAGTACCGTGCTTTTTAGTGTTGGCGGGCCACTCCTCTTACGTCATCCCTAAACGAGAATCTCACGATAGAGTGCGTTGAGATCACTGCAATCGAGGACAATTCGAGTCAGAAACATTGAAATATACTTGCAAAATGATGGTGATGATTAAAAAAACTTTGAAATATATTTTTCAGGTTTTTTATGTTTGAATTAATCGTTTAAATTGAAAATTTTGAAGCATAATTTTGGCTGTTTTTCTTTTTGTTGTGTTGGCGCTAAAACCTCACGTTACTTTTACGGTCATAGTTATCACGTTATCAGTTTTTCGGGTGGCCTTTTCTCGTAGTGCGGTCCGAGTTGTTACCATACCGTAGTTTATACCAGTATTTACCATAATTTATTAGTTGATTGGTTTGGAAAAGATAATGTTCACTGTAAAGTTTCAAGAAGCTTTTAATAAACGCTTGCATACGAGTCTGCAACACATGTCTTCACTTTTTCCCGCTACCTACCCAATCTGGTTTCGAATGTTGTTGATAGTTCTTTTAACTCAGGGGTATATCTCAGTTTCTTCCATAAGTACAGCGGTTTTGACAGCATATAATTTATGCAAACATTTAGGGCTTTCCAACGAATGGTGAACGATTTTTCTACGAACGCGAATGACGAAGATAAAGTTCGGTAGGAACAACTTGGCTGTAAGTAGAAATCATCAGAAAAACAACCGTAACTTTTTTTTCGTTGATGTGCCAAAGTATTGAAATAAAATGTCAATATGCCAAAAAGGAGAGCCATCGACCAGAGTTTCGAGGTAGCTTCCCTGGAAAATATTCCGTACATAAATATTGGCATGTTGTACGATTTTTACGTCAATAACAAGTTCGTCAGCACCGAAATAAAAGGAGCCAATAATGTGAAGTAAGTTGACACTTTTATAGTAAAAGGTCAGTTGTAACTGTGATTTCTTGTGTGTAGTACTTCTTCATTCAAATGGTTGTTCATTTATTGGAAGTTTCATTGTAGTGTCATTATCCTGTACAACGTAGTACCAATGAGTGTTAGTAAATTGTTGAATAAAACGATGTTGGTTATGTCCAACTTAGAAGAATCTAGCAAATTTGCGAGGTTGTGGCTCGAGTATCACCAGAACGCCGCGTTTCCTCACAACCATGTACGATTTCAGTTACAGTGGAGGGAATGCCAGAAGGAAACAAAATCTTAGATGCAACAAATTCGATTTTTTTTTAATAGAAATTCAGTATGAAAGCACCACGAAGTGTGAGTGATTCTCCAATTTTATTGCCACAAACGAACGTAAACAGAGGGTTGCTATCAAAGGACCCCCTGGCACAGTACCCCTAACCTTGCGTCAGGGTAACAGTGGTGTAGGAGTCTCTTGGCCCCCTTCACCCCCGTGACGTGGCCCCCACCCCGCAGTGTCCAAGCCGTGTGTAGGTTTTCTCGCCTGAATCCGAAATCCCGTTTTTCGAAAAAATCTCTAAATTTTAGGAAGCGTTTCCGGGAGCTTTATTTGCAGATACGTATTCAATAGAGATTCTCTACACAGAAAAAATACAAAATAATATCATGCAACTACCCCATTCTATCATTTGCCGGCTTCAGTTACTCTGCACTGTTCTTCAGTCAAACCTTTGCTTGAGTAAGCATCAGTGGTTTAGTCACCTTTCTATGAGACACTTAACCACCATATTGAATCAGTACAACCTACATTCTTAAGGTGCGTGGGATACAAACTCAGTGTTTGTACAAAATATTGAATACGATTCCCTGTTGAGCCGCTGGTGTCTTTTTCTTCGGAAGTAAGACGGACATTCGCAGATCTGGCGTTTTTCTATCAACTCCTGAATGGAAACTTAGATTATCCCTTCCTCCTTTCTAAAATTATTGGTTCCCACGATACATCTCAAATTTGACCCCGCTCATTATTTATTGAATCGTCCCCTCACCCGTCTCGCACATGAACCCAACTTTTTGCTTCCTCACTACCGCCACACTTTAACCTGGAACAGCGAGGTTATCGTCCAGACCTCTTGGTGGTAACACCAAGAGGAGCCTTCATTATTGATGTCTCAGTGGTCTCTGGCTCCGGCCAGAGATCACTCGCAGACATCAATGCTTCCAAAATTCGAAAATATGAAGTTGACGCATTACTAGATGCTGCAGCAGCACTTGCAAACATTCAGCGAAACCAACTAAAGGTGATTGGAGCAACGATCACCTGGAGAGGGATATGGCATGGCAAGTCAGCGAAGGATTTGATTCGGGCTGGTTACCCACTGTTTATCCTGGAGTGGATGACCACCCGAGTCCTAACAGGAGGATCATTCATCTGGTCTAAATTCAGGGCTACGGCCACACGACGGCGTGCCACGGCTCGAGCAAGTGGGCTCCGTGGGACTTGGAGCTGAACTCGAACCCCATGGGGAGGAGAACTGTCGACTGATGGCATAGCCAGAAGAGGCACAATCCTCCCTCCATCATTTGTGGGATAAGGTGATTCAACCTTGTCCCTCACCCCAATGTCCGAGGTCGGATCTCGGACCCTGATACCAAGCAGCCAGATGGACATGACTGCTGAGTGCTGATACAATACTGTGATGTAAATATTTATGTACAATACCATCAATTGTAGCGGTGAAGTATTTTTTCCAAATATAAATTGTTAATGAAAGAAGTGAAAAAAAAAATTTCCTCCAAATTCAAAATTTCCACTTGCTTTTTGCGTTTTAGAGCTTCCCGAACAATTTTGGTTCCGTGTCGGTCTGTCTGTCTGTCGGTCTGTCTGTGGTCAATCCTTGTCCCGGGCAAAACTATACTAACCTGTGGTCCGATTTTGATGAAATTTTCAGGGATTGTGCGGGTTAGGTCCTAGACGGTCCCCTATCAATTTCAGCACCTTCGGACCAATAGGAGCGAGTGCGCATGCGCAAACGTGAATTTCCTGGAACCTCGGTTTCTAATGAACCGATTTTGCTCAAATTTGGAGGTTAGTTAGGGACTAACTTCTAAGAGACACCCTATAAGTTTCAATCAAATTGGTCAAGCAATAGCCGCTGCGCATGCACGAACTTTAAATTTATTGTTACAACCAAAACTCCGCAACTATTCAACCAATTTCGATGAAATTTTCAGGGATTGTGTGGTTTAGGTCCTAGACGGTGGACCGCTAAATGAAATTCTACGTTGAAAATACAAAATATTATAAACTATAATACCTTATAACAATTATAAAAATATTATAAACATTAATACCTGCAACCCTATCCCGCATGTTACCGCCAATATTTTGGTATTCAATAACTCTTTGAATCATAATTTTTTCGCCAACTGATTCTATACGTCCATGTTACAATGAGTGAGGAAGCTATACTGCCCACCCAACTTGGCAGACGTTTTTCTAATAATCCTGACTCCGACTTGATTCTATAATGATTATTATTTGTACCGCATTGTGAGCAATACACCTATTATTTGCTTCTTCTTTCCTCTCCTCTTCCCCCATCCCCGCACAAGTCGTGGCATTGTATGACACACATATAAGTCGAAATGCCATTTTTCATGTATTGAAATACATAATGGGAACAATCGCAGTAGGTACGCGTATCTTGTCCGCGTACGAGTACCTTCACGTGAAGATAATGC
The DNA here is from genome assembly GCA_009739505.2 of Apolygus lucorum. Lineage (NCBI taxonomy): Eukaryota > Metazoa > Arthropoda > Insecta > Hemiptera > Miridae > Apolygus > Apolygus lucorum. Next base: position 46,212,824 of record CM019171.2, on the reverse strand, counting down.
ATTCTGCCTCGCTTATGGCGCCACATTATTTTTACCGTATTACTTCCAATAAATGCCTGAAAGGTCCCGAACGAAAAGGCCTTCCCTAGTGTGAATACTCACTCAAAATGTTTGACCTAAAATCTTGTTTGGCAGAAGGATTTACCGATGGTGAAAGGATGAGCCTTATGGTACAGAGTCTTGCATTTGCAGAACATCATTCCTCAGAATATACAGGGTGTCCCATACGTTATCCACCAAACTTCGTGAGTAGTTCCTACAACTAATTTGCAACAAAAAGTTTTCGACCTTACACCATTCAAACGGTCGTTACTCCCTTAAATTAGACTCAAAAATTGAAAATAAGGATATCGTTGGAAAGAGCGTAAAATTTCTCAATAAATGAGCCGTTGACCAGTCGAGAAAACAAAACACTAGAGTAGTATTTTTACCTCAAACTTAAAAAATAGTCAATTCCTGTTTTTGGTGAAAATGTTGATGATTTTTCCTCATTGAAACAAAGTATTTGCCAGAGGGGCTCAAAAGCTTAAAAACTGCTCCATTTCATCAGCTTTCCAACGGTCACCCAATTTTCAGTTTTACTGTGGAATTTGAGGGAGAAAATGGTGTTTCAATGCGAAAAAACGTGCATTTTTTTCAACGAAATCGACGTGGGGACGTGGTGCTTGGGAGGAGGGGCGGCGGAGCAGACCCCGGATTCCTCCCGTCCAACCGTCAATTTCGTTGGAAAAAATTCACGTTTTTTCGCATTGAAACACCATTTTCTCCCTCTAATTCCATAGTGAAACTAAAAATTGGGTCACCGTTGAAAAGCTGATGAAATGGAGAAGTTTTTAAGCTTTTGGGCTTCTCTGGCAAATACCTTGTTTCCATGGGGAAAAATCATCAACATTTTTGAAAAAAACAGAAATTGACAAATTTTAAAGTTTGAGGTAAAAAAACTACTCTAGCGTTCAGTTTTTCTCAATTTGTCAACGGCTCATCTATTGAGAAATTTCACGCTCTTTCCAACGGTATCCTTATTTTTTAATTTTTGAGTGCTTAAGTGAGTTATGACCGTTTTAAAGGTGTAAGGTCGAAAACACGAAGAAAATCTTAAAAGTCAAAAAAGTCGGATTTTAAGGAGGGTTAAAAAAAATTGCGAAGAGACATTTTTTGTTGCAAATTAGTTGTAGAATCGACTCCCAAAGTTTGGTGGATAACATATGGGACACCCTGTGTAATAAATCTAATAACTTCCTATTCAAAAGTCACGCAATGCAATATTCTGGTTCTGTTTCCAGGCGAAGAGCCTCTGCGAGTGGTGTGGACACGTGGGGACAACGAGGAACTCCCTGACTGCGAGGACATGTCGCACGTGGAGCTCGGAAATGGAGACGTCGCTCTAAGAGTATCGGATACATTCATGGAAGACTCTGGTCTCTACACCTGCACCGTGTACAACAAACATGGCATGGCACAGAGTCACACACGTCTTATAGTTGTTGGTAAGCAATCAACAGACACATTCTTCAAAACAGTTAATCTACTGAAGGTTTAGAGGTGACCTACAACGGTTTTAATTTAGTAATTTATAAATCTGACTCCAATAATATATGCAAAATGGCCGGAAATATTTGAGAGAGAAAATATATTTTTGTAACGCAAATTTGAAAATTAGAACTGACAACTTTTTGAATCGTGAATCTTGAAACTTGACTTTTGACTGACTGACACTGACTGAAAACGAAATTTCTTGAATTCAAAAACAGTAACCAAAAATCCAACAGGAGTAAAAACACAAAAATAAACTGTAGTAACCGCTACAGGAGTCCCCCTCCAGCAAAAACGACTTTTTTGCGACGGGCAGCAGGAGTAGACGGCTGAGATCTGGTGTCATCAGAACTTGAAGATATCTCCGAACTTTCACCGAGAGTAAATGCTGGCTTGAGGCGGTCGACTGATATGGCTGTGTCTTTTCCCTTGATGCGAACACGGAAAATCTTCTCACCGCGTTCCAGTACCAGGTATGGGCCATCGTATGGAGGTTGAAGTGGGCGTCTAACGGCGTCATGGCGTACAAATACATGGCTAGCAGAAGACAAATCTTTATGGACAAAGGTGTGCTTGGAACCATGACACGCTACTGGTACCAAGCGAAGCTGGTCCATGCTCTGAGCCAGGCGACCCACTAGGTTGGATGGATCTTCTGGTTGTAGTGGAAGAGACTCTACAAATTGTCCAGGAAGCCTGAGAGTTGTTCCATATACAAATTCCGCAGCAGAATGCTGTAAATCCTCATTGACCGCTGATCGTAGCCCTAGCAGAATAACTGGAAGGATGTCTACCCAGTGTTCTGTAGCATGGCACCGAATGGCTGCTTTGAGACTACGGTTCCATCTTTCCACCATACCATTCGACGAAGGATGAAAAGAGGTGGTGTGGATTCTTCGAGCTCCCAAGATTCGCGTCAACTCTCGAAACATGGAAGACTCAAACTGTCGACCTTGGTCAGTGGTTATTCGCAAGGGCACGCCAAAACGACTGATCCAGCCCATGCAAAACGCTCTAGCGACAGATTCAGCTGTAATGTCGCTAACAGGAATGCATTCCGGCCATCGCGTGTAACGGTCGATGCATGTTACGCAGTAAAGATAACCCTGACTAGGCGGAAGAGGTCCAACAATGTCCAAATGGACGTGAGAAAATCTTTCATCGGGTACCATGAAGGAACCTGGCGGACTAATGTTATGTCGATGTACCTTACTTTTCTGGCACTGGAGACACGCACGAACCCATGTGTTGCAGTCCTTGGCCATTGACGGCCACAAGAAACGTGCCTTGAGGAGCTTCAGGGTACCTCTCATGCCAGGATGTGCCAAACCATGAATGAGATTGAATGCAGCTCGTCGAAAAGTTGGCGTTATGTATGGACGAACCATACCCGTTGAAGTGTCACAATATATCGGTACATCTGAATCAAACATGCATATTTTAGAGAATTGAAATGAATTATTTTTAGCAGCTATAAGATCTTGGAGTTCTTCATCACTCTCCTGAGCAGTAGCCAATTTCTCCCAATCAATATTCAGGACAGACTCGACTTCTTCTATACGTGACAGAGCATCAGCGACCATGTTGTCTTTGCCAGAAATGTGTCGGATGTCTGTTGAAAATTGTCCGATAAAATCAAGGTAGCGTAACTGTCGAGGGCTAGCTTTATCCAATTTCTGTTTGAAAGCTTGAATGAGTGGCTTATGGTCAGTTAAGATACAGAATGTGCGCCCTTCGAGCATATAACGAAAATGTTTTACAGCAGCATACATAGCAAGGACGAAGTTCTGCGACTGTCTTCGGAAGAGGAAAATTTTTTATCGCTTCAACTTGGTCAGGAAGTGGTTGTGTTCCGTTTTTATCAACGAGATAACCAACAAATTTAACTTCAGACTGACCAAAAACGCTTTTTGTGGTGTTGATTATGACGCCATAGTCTCTGAACCTATCCAAAACTAAACGGATGTGCTCCAAATGCTCTTCTTCGTTTCGAGAAGCTACGAGACAATCATCCAGATAGGGATAGCAAAAATCCAACAGGTGTAAAAACACAAAAATAAACTGTAGTAACCGCTACACTACAATTTAGTATTAGTGTAAGCACAAGGAGGAAGGCTCTGAACAGCAACTGAGATTAATTCAAATCTCATTGATTTCAATTGCTTTTTTCTCTAAGTCAGCTTTTTGGCGATGATGGGGGTTTCCCCTAGTACCAACTCTTGGAAAACATGCCTAATATCCTACTTGTTTATCATTTGCATGGAACTTGTCGACTAGTAGGTAGTTATAAATCAAATTCTCACCCGTGAAGATGAATTGAAGAATATCACTAAGATTCGTACTCATTCGTACAGGAAACTATGAATTTAAATTTTAATGATTTCGAAGAGAAAACATGACTGAACGATCCGAAAATCCCAGAAAAAGAAGGATGATATAATTTCCAATAGAAGGTAGATTGATTGATTCTCTTCATAAAACGCTGCAAATTATTACACAACGGTTAATTTTTTTCTATATAGATCTCTCGTCTCCAAAGAACATGGCTTTGCCATTGTTACCAACCTTAGTTACTACCTACCTACCTACCTACTTCACAATTAAGTTTATTTGGAAGAAATAAACGCATCACACTCAGTTCGAAGAAACAGGGATTATTAGGACTTATTGGGCCCTAACCCTAGGAAATTCGATTACTGGGGAGCAAAACTGAGTAAAAGTCGAAGAAACGAACGATTGCATTTCGGTCAGCTAAAATTTGAACGGAGATTAGGCCTCTTTTGCGATTCACGCTCGTGTTTCTGATTTATCGTAAGTCCGACCCTACAAGGAGGTCTCTGACGGTCGCCGTTCGTTCCTCGTTCCGGGTCGATATTTCCATAAATTGAAGGGGCAAAACGTGAAAAGTTGTACCTGAATTTCAAATGTTCAAGGATTTTTTAAATTCATTAGTGCGTGGGCGTAAGGAATTGAAAAACTAAAAGATTGCCGTTGGAATCATCAAAACCGAACAATAATTGCCAAAGAAATATTAGAAAAACCGAATCGAATAAACGGGTTTTCCCATATCTTTAAAAATTTCAAATTAAGGTACAACTTTTAAAGTTTTTGCCCCTTCAATTTAGGGAAATACCGTCAGAGACCTCCGTCCGTTCTCGTAGGGAACTCGAACCGTTCTCGTAGGGAACGAACGGTTTGTCTATTGAAAATTGGTGAAAAAACTAAACCTTTATTTGGAGAGTTTTTGTGCTAGGGGGGGGGGGGTGCTAGGGTTTTTGTGCTCTTATTGAAAATTTCAACCCTTAATTTTCACCCCCCCCCCCCCCCGACAACACACACCAACTGACATCAACCAACATCTTCGCGGCACAACTAGACCGCTCATGGAGCCCATATGCCAAATTTGAATCAAATCAGTCCAGGTTTACTGGAAAAAATTCCGCGGACGGACGGAAATTTTTTTTATTTTATCGATGTTTGGGTTCTACGTACCTTGAAATTTAAAACATCAAATTTTGAAGGGGGGGGGGGTTAAAATGTCTTGCTCGATTCCAATGGTTCATTATTGAAAATAATAAATTAAAATCATTATTTTATATCGAATCTGAAAGGTTTCAGCTAAGAGGAAGCCGAATAAACCGTTGCATGTGATAATTAGCAGTAATAATTTCCACAATGAATTCATCGATCCGAAGAATAGGTGAAGTAATAGCAGTAAAAGACTACGACCTTGCAGATAAACCTTGCTTTTCAGTTTAATTGGGCCCTTTAATCGATGCTTGCGGTCGTAATGCTGTTTCAATGATACGGCTCATTAGTCGTTATTCGACACGATTTGAATTACAATTTTAACGACTGCGGTAATATTTCTTGCTTCTAGGTCGAATTCTAGTGTTCAGAACAATGGGACGCTGGAGAGGAATTTTCAAATACCTAGTGTGATGTTCTCATTTTAGGAACATTAATTTGTATATTCCTAAACTTGTCAATGCCTCCTACTCCTATACCTATAAATTTGAAAGCAACTCTTAGATTTAAGGTTATGATAAAGTATCCTCGAATCCATAACACGATTGCATAGATGATCTGATGCATAGTAGATAATCTCAAAACATTAATCTTTAGGTACCTTGCAGTGGCCTCATAGGGGACCATCTACACGTCAACCCGTACAATCTCTGTATATTGTTGGGAAATGTAGAAATTATAGCTGTTTCAAGGATTTCACGTTCGCGCGTGCGCACAAAATACTTTCAATTTGGTGGCCATGATGTTCATAGGGGACCATCGCCACCCCAACCTACCTAATTCCTGAACACTTCATCGAAATCGGATGAGAAATGTAGAATTTCTGAGGCTGTGGCAAGAATTTCAGACAGGAACGGAACCAAAATTGTCCAGAAAGGTCTGAAAAAAAAGAAGCTAGTAGAAATTTGGATTGGAGAACATTTTTTTTTACCTCGAAAAGTGAAAACAAAGCTTCCGCTACCTTGGAAGACTCGGAAGCAACATCAGCAACTTACTTCAACAACGTTTAGTCAAAATAAATGAATCTTACGAATAAACTAGTGCTTCAACAACTTGAAGACATTTGCAGATTGTGAGACTTGGGACAGTTCTCTTGCTTCCGAGCCTACCAAGGTAGCGGAAGCTTTGTTTTCATTTTTCGAGGTAAAAAAAAAATGTTCCCCAATCTAAATTTCTACTTGCTTCTTTTTTTCAGACCTTTCTGAACAATTTTGGTTCAACAATTTTGGTTTGGAAAAAAGAAAGTTCTCCAAAATCAAAATTTCCACTCGCGTTTTACGTTTCACACCTTCCTGAACAATTTGGGTTCCGTGTCTGTCTGTCTGTATGTGTCTGTCATGGAATCCTTGCCACAGCCATAACTACATTTCCCATCTGATTTCGATGAAGTTTTCAGGAAGTATGTGGGTTGGGGTGGCGATGGTCCCCTATGAACATCATGGCCCCCAAATTGAATGTATTTTATGCGGATGCGCAAACGCGAAATCCTTGAAACAGCCGTAACTTCTACATTTCCCAACAATACTCAGAGATTGTGCGGGTTGACGTGTAGATGGTCCCCTATGAGGGTAGTGCAAGAAAGAGTGCACTTAGAGATTGATGTTTTGAGATTAACTACTACGCATCGGATCATCTATACAAGCGGGTTATGGATATGAGGAAGCTATGTGCCACACCCACTTGGCAGTCTTTTTTGATGTTTCCCATACATTGGTATACGCGGGGTTCCGATGGTTGAATTTAAACGCGCCTTGGTCCCGCCCGGGGGTGGCGTCCTGTCCTGGTTCGTCCTTAGGTCGGATGTGCGGAGCGTTCTCTGACGCGCTGTGCTTTTGGCTTTGGGACGCCACCGTGGTGGGTGGGCCCGGGCGGGGCCGGGGTTCCCCTGGCCCCGCGCCGCTTGCGGCTCACACACACCTCACTGACTTGCCATATTCATACCTCAGGTTGTATGTATTTGTTTATTTTGGCCAATAAAATTCATTATTCATTATTATTCATTATTCATTATACAGCTTGAGGGTTTTGAAGAGTTGAAGAGGGGGCAGCAGAGTCTAGATTGGATAGTACAATTTCTCGTAGACAATATTGCCAATATTTATCATTTATAGATCATGCAGAGCTTACACACAAAAGGGGGGTATGAATGATATTGTTGAGTGAAATTGACATTTCGGAAAAGACTGGCTGTGAGGTTACTGTAGAGTAACAAGTGCACACGGAATTTGCTTGGAAGGGTACTGTTGAGTGATTTTTACTCACAGGGTTCTCAAAACTTATGTGGGAGGAGTATTGCACGTGATGTCTGGATGTTGTCTGGCGAGGGAGATGCAGAACTAACCAGAGAGTGCACTGCTAAGAGAAGGGCTCTGACAGAAACTTAGTCTATGCGTAATCACCAAAAGGTAACCAGCGAAGAGTAAACTGAACACACAATAGGTACCCTTCTAGGAAGAGGGGGTTTTCTAACAATAAAAGCCCCATGTAGCTTCCAATCAATGACAACCCTCTGTCATTGTCAATCCAACAGCAAGAGGACAAGATCTGTGTCATGAACATTGCAGTTTTGCAGTTTTTTGAAACGACATGGGACTTATATTGTTTAAAAAAACCTCTTGAATAAAAGAAACAAAGCTTCCGCTGCCTTATTATCTACAAAGCTTCTATATAATCAACAATGGTGTTTTTCACCGGAAAGGACTGCATATTCAGAAAGTACTCAAAATCCTACAGGTAGCGTTGCTAACTGATTTTCGACCGAAATGGCGATGATGGGATTTTTCCCCTGTACCCTTCAAATAGTAGGTACTGTTTCTGTCAATACTTGTTTTAATTTCATCTAGAATCTCAAAACTCTGGAAGAACATCGATCAAAATAAGAACTTTGTGTTGTGTTCTGCGTGTTGTCGAGTGAGGGCGATGGTCCTCTCGATGCGCTGATTTGTACCTAGCCTGAATCCTACTCAACGGAGAGATTGATCCCTAAAGCCTAGGGCTTTAGCACTCCATCCGCGGCGCCTCGCGGCCCTACCGTACGGATAAGTGCTCGTAGAATCTATCCGTCAACCTCGGCGTCTAATAACAGACTTACCGGCGGGAGGTGGAACATTTACCTAGCGAGGCCTACTGTTCTGAAGAGGTCCCTACGGGGAAGCTAGAGGTTCGGCGCCTTTATGGGGCAAACCGTTCCCTCGGAAGAACTGGGCTGTAGGTAAGACAAGATATGATAAGTGGCTTATATACTCAAGTGAATATGTTGAGGGGAGAGTGGAAAAGAGGTGACGTCAGATGACGTGTTCTTTCCCTTCCTCGCCTCGTCTGTGTTAGCAATGACTCATGCCACTCTGGGTTTTCCTACACGTCCCTTTATTGGAGAACTACTGAACATAGATGTATGACATTACACTTTGGGTGTTGCAGAAGACGGTCTCGACGAGGATGAAGGAGGAGAAGTGCCAGCCAGGGTCCTGGTGGGACCAGAGGACTGCATAGCGCTCCACGGTGAAAAGGCAGTTCTCAGTGCAATTTTCTCGGGAAACCCGCATCCAACTTTGTTGTGGTCCAAAGGCGTGAGTATTTTTATTTTTCTCTTCCCTACTAACCAAATGTGTCTTCCCCTTCCAAAAAGAAAATTTACCTGGAAAATCCATCTTTGGATGGATTATCTAAGAAACCAAGGCACCATCAATTTCGGTTTTCCCGGGAAAAGTCGGATTAGTAAAAATTTTGAAAATTAAGCTGAGTATTTCATTCTTTTATTCTCTTTAGAGCACTAAAAGTTGGTGAACTGATGGTGAAGTGACTCGAAGAAAGTCAGATTGGTGAGACTACTGCAGCTAATTTTCAACAAGTGTTGACGCCGCTTATCTTGCTCGTGAACTTTCATGTTTCCTTTTCCCCATCGCCCCTCCCTGCTCGATCCGAGAGCCTCAGTCGTCTCAGAGCCTTCACCTCGCCGCTATCCGTATCAAGAAAATTGCAAAATTAATAGTCATTGGTGGTGAATTAAATTCAAAATCCGCGGGTATTGTATTAGGGGTAGGTAGGTCATACCATCCTTTCTCCTCATTTCCTATACCTACGTATATTTCTTCCGCGCAATCGCCCGCCCTCTTCTATAGAGTCAGCGTAACACCACACTGCAAGGTAAGGTTGCACTAATAACACTCGTTCTGGAGCAGAGGTACTCCAGTGGTCCTTTTCAACGGTGGTCTTTTTCGACTTATATCAAAACTCGAGTTATCGAAGTTCGGGGATCGTAGTTATACAGGGTGTCTACCATTTGGATGGACCAAACTTCAAGGATCGATTCTACAACTAATTTGCAACAAAAAACGTCTCGTAGCAATTTTTTCTTAACCCACTCAAAAAATTTTTTTTTTTTCACTTTAAAGTTTTTATTCGTATTTTCAACCTTGCAGCACTAAAATGGTCATAACCCCCTTATTTTCATGCTACTTCAAATCTGAGTATATCGTTGGACAGAGCGTTAAATTTCCTATCCATTTAGTGGGAAACCCAGTTTCTTAAAGCCATTTGTAAAAGTAAACAAATAAATCAAAGTCAACATTTATAATTTTTTTCGAAAATCGCCATTTTTCAGGCTAACGATTCCCCCGTAAAAAATACCGCTATCGTGGTGCACTCAACGGGAAAAACTACCCCAAGATCTCACCTTTCCAACGGTATGTCAGTTTCAAGGAAAGTTTCTTTGAAAAAATTGAGTTTTATGCGAAAAAAACGTGCTTTTTTAGGCATATTCCGCTAGAGAGTCGACCAAGTATTATTGCCTATTCCCAAGTATTATTTCAAGGATTGCAATAAAAAGTCCACCAAATTACATTTCCACTCGTATTTTACGTTTTGGACCCTCCTGAACAATTTTGGTACCGTGTCTGTCCATCTGACAGTCGGTCTGTCTGTCAGTCCTTGTAGATGGCAAACGCAATACGAAGCTACTGTCCGATTTTGATGTAATTTTCGGCAATGTTCTCCATGTAAATCAAAGTCAAAGCATTAAATTTTGAAAATCAAATTAAAAAATCTTAATTTTTTTGATTTTTAGAAATTACCATTTTTTGTTTATTATTTTCAATAACAAGCCTTTGGAATCAGCAAGGAAAAAAAGTTAACCCCGCTCAAAATTGTTTTATTGTTTGCACTCAACGGCCAAAACTACCCCGGGATCACATGTTTTCTATGTTAAGAATCAGTTTTTCGTACAATTAGAATAAGTATCATGAAATTGACTTTTTGTAGCAGAAGAATAACTTGAAGAGTTTCATCGACAATAGGTAATACTTTTTTTTTTACAATTATTGACTTTCCACTCCGATAATGAAAATTCCTTCATTGTACCTACCAACACTTTCTACCAACGTTACAATGACAATTTTTTCTGCTAATTGTTCTTTAATTTTATTTTTGTTCCATTTTTAAAATCAAAATAAACTGTTTTTTCCGTTGAGTGGCCCACGATAGCACAATTTATTCCAGGTTAACAATAAACCTACAAAATGGTAATTTCTAAAAAAAATTAAAATTTTTGAATTTGATTTTGAAAATTTAATGCTTTGACTTTGATTTACATGGAGAACATCGCCGAAAATTACATCGAAATTGGACAGTAGCTTCGTATTGCTTTTGACATCTACAAGGACTTTCAGACAGACAGACTGACTGTCAGATGGACAGACACGGTACCAAAATTGTTCAGGAAGGTCCAAAACGTAAAATACGAGTGGAAAATTTTATTTAGTGGACTTTTTATTGCAATCCTTGAAAAGTGAAGGCAGTAATACTTGGTCGATTCTCTAGCGGAATATGCCTAAAAGGCACGTTTTTTCGCATAAAACTCAATTTTTTCAAAGAAACTTTCCTCTTAAACCTTGAAACTGACATACCGTTGGAAAGGTGAGATCTTGGGGTAGTTTTTACCGTTGAGTGCACCACGATAGTGGTATTTATTATGGGGGAATCGTTAGCCTGAAAATGTCGATTTTCAAAAAAAAAAATTATAAATGCTGACTTTGATTTATTTTTTTGCTTTTACGAATGGCTTTAAGAAACTGGGTTTCCCACTAAATGGATAGGAAATTTAACGTTCTGTCCAACGGTGTACTCAGATTTGGATTAGCATGTGAAATAAGGGGGTTATGACCATTTTAGTGCTGCAAGGTCGAAAATACGAATAAAAACTTGAAAGTGGAAAAAATAGAATTTTGAGTGGGTTAAGAAAAAATTGCTACGAGACATTTTTTGTTGCAAATTAGTTGTAGAATCGATCCTTGAAGTTTGGTCCATCCAAATGGTAGACACCCTGTAGAGACCCAGCATTGTTTTATCCTCACCTAAATTGGTACTGGCACCAACATTTGTGGTTCCGGTACCGTGAATCGAACCCGAGCCTCCTGGGTGAGAGCCAGGTATCCTAAGGGATCAAAGATCTTAGCAATAGCCGACAACATAGATCGCTTAGTACACTTATCTGGAGGTAAATTAACTTTGACGGAAAACACATCTCGCGTGGGGTTCCATTGGAGTCCTAATACTTTTACTGATGGTTCAGAATCTAATGACAAATATTCAGAAGTCTTCAGCTCCTCAGGAATTGATGATAAAACAGCTTCGGAATTGGATGCCCACTTAGCAAGGGTAAACGAGCCAGCTGTAACAGAGCATTCATCTGTTGTTGCAAAGAACATGCTTCTGTTTCCGATGACACAGAAGAAAGATAATCATCTATATACATGTCCTGCTTGGCACTATTGGCGGCCGATGGTAGCCTATCTCCTTCGAGGGCAATCAGTTCATGGATAACACGCAATGCGAGGTATGGCGACGGTGCAACTCCGAATACCACAGTGTTCATTTGATAGACTCGCAATTCCTCCTATTGTTCCTCCTTTGTTTTAGAGCGCTGAAATTTAGTAGGGTGGAGTGGGGTAATTGTGTAAACGGGGAAAATGTGTAAGTGGTTCAAAAAATGGCGCCAAATGAAACTGGATTTTCGAATGTCTTCTCTATGGTTGTGTTTACATCTGATACGTCATATCACAAAAGTTGGTTGTACTCTGACCGCACTCTCATGTGCTACCGACTTGTTTTCGTGGAGAGTCCCTTTTCACTCGTGAGTCAAGTGCAGTGCTTTGTGCAAATTTCTTGTAAATGGACTGTCAATATAAGTTTTGTGTGTCATTCCGTCCAGTTTTCATATTCTGGTAAGCACTTTTAATGATTATAATAGTATACAACTCTTGAAACTTCCGTATTCTGTAGAATTGGCTGTGGTATACAAATGCCCCTTTATTTTACCATGTTGGGGGAAAAGTGTAAGCTCTGTAATGCTAAATGCAGCTGTAATATAAAATGTGACTTTACGTTTATTTTTATAAAATAAATATTTTTTTGCTTGTTTGGTGGTTAATTTTCTTCTCCTTTTGATCTAAGTCACTTAGTTTTGGTTTGACCTTTCTTTTTATCACTAATATCCTTCCTTTATTTCCCCCTTGTTAGCACTTGTTGGAGAAAAAAGTTTGTTTCTACTGGAAAAAATGTCGCAAAAAAATTCTGAATATCACGTTTTGTTTGTTTTTAGTGGCCTTTTCACGCATTTGCCCCGTAAACATTTGAGTTGATAAGAAATTAGAAAACAGAACCACTTACACATTTGCCCCATTTCACCGGGGAAATGTGTAGCAAGGAGGTCGTTTTAAAAAATAGAGCTGAGAGCTATGAAGAAGTTGAAAAATTGAAATATCAATCCAGCGATTGTAATCAGCATTAAATTGCGTAAATTTTAAAGAAAAAATATTACTCTAGCTGTAACTGGGGCAGAGCTATGTGAGGTTAAAGTTGAACTATTGAAATTTTGGTACGCAATTACCCCACTCCACCCTACGCTGGCTTTTGGGAGAGTCAGAAAACTCTGCCTTGGAGTTGGAAAAATTCTTTCCCATGCTAACTAATATCACGGGGAGGATCTTGAGAGGGTAACAAGTTGGAGCCTTGAAAAAATTAGAAAATCCAATTAAAAATGTAGCTCTCTTTTGATGTAAACTTCTAACCCACTCATGATGAAGAAATTTGGTTCGGTTATATTTATTGAAACTGTCGAAGCTTCTTACAACACACAGGCGTACAAGTGAAACTCCAAACAACAGAATAACCTGAAAGCCTCAATAATTTATTATTCAACTTTGTTATACCAACTTTGATTATAGTTTTTCTAGTTACGAGATAATTATCGTTATAATTTAATTTCAAAAAACAATTCCCTCGCCGTTCACCCTTGTTGACACGAAAATCGAATGTATTTTAATTACATTCATCAGCTCTCCGATAATGCATTCTAGCCGCCTTCCCGGCGTATGACGTCACCACCGAAGGAAGCTATAATGTAGGTCTAGATCATGAATGACGCACGTACGGTCCGATAGAATGGAAAATAGCTATTTGCCCACCGGCCCTTACCTTATCAGTACAGGCAGGTAATCATAATTACAGTTAGAAATACAGGAATGTTGAGTGATACACTTTTAATAGTTGAGTCTGTTTTGTTCTCTTAAATAGAACTGAAATATCATCACAAGTTCTGCCTTTTCTATAATACTTGTATACATAATAAAGTTTCTACACCTGGTTTATAAACCATAAATCATAAATGGTCAACGTCTATGTTTATACCATATTCACATTCTCTATCAAGATTCGTTGTCTTACCAAATTGCTTCAGAGTCTACCAAGGTAGCGGAAGCTTTGTTTTCACTTTTCTACGTTGAAAAAAAAAATGTTCTCAAAATCAAAATTTCCACTCGCGTTTTACGTTTCAGACCTTTCGAAACAATTTTTGTTCCGTGTCTGTCTGTCTGTGTGTGTGTGCCTGTCATGAAATCCTTGCCACAGCCATAACTCCTACATTTCCCATCTGATTTCGATGAAGTTTTCAGGAATTATGTGGGTTGGGGTGGAGATGGTCCCCTATGAACATCATGGCCTCCAAATTGAATGTATTTTAAGCGGATGCGCAAACGTGAAATCCTTGAAACAGCCTTAACTTCTACATTTCCCAACAATACTCAGAGATTGTGCGGGTTGACTTGTAGATGGTCCCCTATGAGAGTAGTGCAAGAAAGAGTGCACTTAGAGTTTGATGTTTTGAGATTGACTACTACGCATCGGATCATCTATATAATCGGGTTATGGATACGAGGAAGCTATGTGCCACATCTACTTGGCAGACGTTTTCATCTTTCCAAGGGTATTGTTCTATAGTATCCTCCGAGCCTACCAAGGTAGCGGAAGCTTTGTTTTCACTTTTCAAGGACGAAAAAAAAAAAGTTCTCCAAAATCAAAGTTTTCACTCGCGTTTTACGTTTTAGACCTTTCAGAACAATTTTGATTCCGTGTCTGTCTGTGTGTCTGTCAGCACTAAATTAATTAGTTTTTTTTTCAAATGCTTTCATTTCATTCGGGAATTAATTTTTTTCAAATGCTTTCATTTCATTCGGGATCACATTATAAAATTTAATCCCCCACCATCTGGTAGCGTTTCTTGAACAATTCAACCTGGTAAACGGAACTGTCGAAGCCAGAGCATTCCTAGTACCATAGTTATGAGATGCAGTGTGAAACTTAACAATATTTGAGTGTATGAAAACAACGCATTCTAGAATGTAAATATCAGGGGATTGTCAAAACTTTTAAACAAATGAAGGCCTCTCCGCAGTCAGCTCTGTAACTGAGTCCCGAACTCGGAGTGCTCTTCTCTGACATCCAAAAATAATTTTAGCAGACGGACAATGACCCCAGCAAACAATAGCATAGGAAGCTCTGCTGAGAAAAACTGTATGGAATGCTGCAAGGATATACGAAGTTATGGTTCAATTTTTATGAAATTTCAGGGATTCGCGGGGTGGGTTGTAGATGGTCCCCGTTGAAAATCATCGCCCTCGAACTGATAGCCTGCGCATGCGCAAACGTGAATTTCCTTGTAACGGCCATAACCTCTACGTTTCCCATCCGAATTCGATGAAATATTCAGGGACTATGCGGATGATCAACTATTAGGGTAATGCAGGGCACTTAGATATTGATGTTTTGATATCAGCTACGTGCATCAGATTATCCATAAAATAGGGTGATGGATACGAGGAAGCTATGTGCCACACCCACTTGGCAGACGTTTTTCAGGGTTTTGTATTATATCATAATAAATTGTATGTTTATTATGTACTGACGATTGTAATTTATTTATTTATTTAATTGGCCAATTACAAAAGTTGTTTTCAGCAGCACATACAGTACTAATATAACACAATACAGTAGTTGGAAATACATGTTAAATTAAGGAGTTTGTTTCCAAAAGGTACTTTATCCATTTTGGTCAAACGTGAGAGAAACGCGAAAAACCATAGCGATCTGGAAAACGTGCTACAAACCAATTATGTTATTTTTTAATTATGTTTCTATATTATAATAAATATTTTTAAAAAAAGGTAAATTAGTTTAAAGTTCAAAATAATTTTGAACGAGATTGAAAATATCAGATTAATGGATATAGTACTTTTTGAAATCAAACGAAGTTGATGAAATACTTTTTGAAACAAAACGGATGAGAGACTGCCATTGTGTTGGATACCATTTGAAATTAAACTGAATATTCTCCCTTGAAAAACAAGGGAGAATCAATTTTTTGAATCAATTTTCAAATTTTTAATATCTTTTGCTCCAAAACGATCCCATTGTTGTGAAGAACTACCCCCCTTAAAACCCTGGGAAAGTGTTATTCGATAATTTCGATAAAAATGGTCTTCAGTACCTTTTGGAATCAAACTCTTCTATTATTGGAAATATGTTTGAAAAATATCATACTTTGACAAAATAAACTGAAAAAGCAAAAATAAAGATATTTGAAGAAAGATTCCTCAAACAAATTTTGCAATGGATGTTAAGGCGAAGACATGGCGGACCAAAGTAGATGTGGATAAATGACTCGTTTAATAACACAAGTTGGATCCTCCAATAGAAAACTAATTGATTTATTGAGTCATTTATTCGTTTTTAATAAGTATATCATAATCTCGGCTTTATCATAATTCGGGTGTAGTTCGTTATCCGCCCCCATTTTGTTCTCTCTTTTGCAAGCCCACCCGACCTCCTTTTTCAATTTTTGAGGAGTGTTCCGTAAACTAGATTTCATGTACTGTATGAATAATATACCGCACTTATGTTTTCAAATACTCCAAGCAATGAAACTAGACATTGAAAAAAGTGGGGGGCGTATACCGAACTATTTCCCTGGAGAAAAAGTTCGATAACCGCCCCCACGACCGAATTGCATTGATTCGGCCTGGGACGTTTTCTTGGGAGAGATAACTGGTGAGGCAGAGAATAACTTTGATCGAAAGTTAAGAGGTTGAGATGCGATGCTCATAAATAAAATAAAAACGATGTTGACTAGCGGTGAAATCACTTCCGACCGTAGGTCAACGTTCGGAGATGTGTGAAGTCAATGGGCATAGATCCATTTGAGCATTTTTTGGACTGCATCAAGAATTTGTATGACCCAACCATAGAATAATACACCACAATATGTGTCAGAAGTAATAATCATATTAATAAATGAATTATTTAAACCAAAAATGTTGTGTTTTCCATTATTAACTATGTGGGGGCGCATACCGAACTTTTTCACTAGAGAAATAGTACGGTATTCGCCCCCACTTTTTTCAACACCTAATTTCCCAATCTTAACCAATCAAAAATTATAATTCGTCACGATTGTGCTCAAGAAGATGAAATCTAGTTTACGGAACACTCCTCAAAAAATGAAAAAGGTGGTCGGGTGTGCTTGCAAAAGAGAGAACAAAATGGGGGCGGATAACGAACTACACCCCATAATTCTTGGTTTTAAAAAACCTTCTAGATACCAGGCTCTAGCAGTTTTTATGATTCTGAAACTTGTTCAAATTTTTTCAACAATAAGGTACAAACTATCCTATCGTTTATAAAAATCATTAGGTACTATATGATTATTAATTATGGGAATTTTTGTGATTTTAAGGGTGAAGAAATAGCCGGCACAGGGCGAGTGAAGATCATCACTGACAAAGAACAGGGAGAGACGAAGTTGGAGATCGACCCTGTAGGTGCGGACGACAGTGGAAAATACGTCCTCACAGTCTACAACCATCTGGCCACGGACTACCGCTTTGCATCCTTGTCTGTTGAAGGTGAGGTAATTCTTGATATTCACACGGAAACCAACTACGATTTTGTTTTCTCGTCTACAAGAACTTCGAGATAAACACCACAAAATATTTCGGCCCAACCATTTCGACTAGGTAGAACCCACTCTCACTATAATTCTGCCTAATATAGTTCTTTTAGTCTCTGAATTTCTAGTTCCCTATTTTGGTTTTTTATTTTCTATAGGTAGAATCGAGCAAGTAAGGTTCACCCCCACCCCCTCTTCAAAATTTGATGGTTTACATTTTTACTAGTTACCATGGACCGATTTTGATGACATTTGGTTCATGGGCTTCATTTGAGGTCTAGTGTTGTGCCGAGACGCCTTTGGTAATTGTCTATCACTTCTCAGGGTCGGTTTATCAGTCACCAAAGTTAACGGAGGTTTACGTATACCACTGTTAACTTTAACGATGGGATAACTTATGGATACTATAAAGATGCCGTTTATCAGTGCAAAATTTACACTCGGGTAACTATTAACTGGCTGGTAAAATTAACTGTCTGTTAGGCCGAATAATCGATTATTCACCCAGCTTATCAAGAAGGCTGTGAAAAGCTTACAATAAAACATGGAAGAAGTATTTCTTCCATAAAATTCTTTCAATAAAATCTAGCTTCCTCCACATAAAAAAATCGTTTTCGCAGTGTGTTTAGCATCAGAAAAAATAATAAATTAAAAGAGGATGAAGCAATGTGCTTTGTTTTTGTGTTTTCTTTTCTCGATCTCGGTACCTATTTCCTTCTTGGCACGGCAGAACCTATTGTTTTTGTTGAAAATTGTCTGGTCATGACAAGATCCCGGCCACCGAGCCACTATGTCCAGAATTTTCAAATTTGCAGACGAAATATTATGTATGTTAATAGAGAAGTAGGTACCTACCCTTTTCTATTTCGAAAATTTTCGGCGTGTGACCCTCCTGGCGACTGAATTTTCACATGCGTGCAGTCCATAGCACTCACAGCTCCAGGAAACCTGGTTTACTTTTGTTTTTTAAATAAAATTCCATCCGAGATTGAAATAATACTTCCTCGGTTGCTGGTATTCTGATAAATTGGGCGGATAGCCTGGCAGTTCCCAGGGACACCTGCTTGACAATTTTACAGGCAGAGCTTTTACTGACCCCACTAAAGTCGCCGACAGACACCAACAAGGGTTTTTATTCTTTTATCCAATCAAAATCTCATCAAAAAATCGCAATCGTCCCACTTCTCCAAATGGTCAATCCGCGATCAAACTATGTTGCCGCCTTTCTTCCTTCCGCCTTCTTCCCCACTGCAGGAATTCGACCATAAACACACATCTTCGTCGCTGCTGTCTGAAAAAGAGCCCCACACATCCATTTTCGATTGTAGCATAATTCACTAACAATCAACAACGCAATTTGCATAAACGAACGTTCTGGGAAACAAAAACACGAGAAGTGACTCTTTGAGGTTAAAAAGCCTTGCATAACTCGAGTTACCCCCCTGTAACTTTTTATCCGGCCCTCGGACGACCAGTTAACTTTAAACTACGGGTAACGGCTATCTATGGACTGATAAACGCGTACGATTGAGTTACCCGATGACCGTCGGTTAAATCTGCTTTACCGGGGGGTAAAAAGTGACTGATAAACCGGCCCTCAGGAGTGAAAAATAGGGATTATGCGCCGAGTAGTGGCTCAACCTCAATCATAGAGTGATAAACTTGATTCGGAGCTCTGAAGGGACATTTCCTAAAAAGTGTCATCTCTCAGTATAGTTTCGTCTGTGACATTTTGAACACAGGCAGGCAGACACTGAAGTGGAAATGTTGTTTCAACAGACAATTTTTGTTTCTATCCCGTAAGTAAACGTCTGCAAAGACAGCTTTGCCATTGTCACTTATTTTTACCTACCAACCGTAGGTACCTTCTACATAATTACCTTCACAATCAACTTTATTTGAATGAAATAAAAGCTTCTCACTCGATTTGAAGAAACAGGGAGTTTCATATGTGAAATTTGATAACTGGTTGGAGATTATGAGATCGGACCTCTTAGGTGATTCACACTCGTAATTCTGTTTTATCGAAGTAAAACCCTCAAGTTCTCGTAGGGAGCAAACGGTTTGTCCTGCAGAGCTCCAGGTGGTCTCAAAAATTCTTTAAATTCAATACTATTTTAAATTGGTTAAAAAACAATACCTTTATTTCGAGAGTTTTCGAGCTAAGGCACTCTTGAAAATTTCAACTTATTTTCATCCCTTGGAAGTGACCTACATCAACCAAAAGCTTTGCAGCCCAACTAGACCCCAAATGGAGCCCATGCCAAATTTCAACCCAATCGGTCCAGGGTTGCTAAGAAAAGTGCCGCGTACGGCGGACGGACGGATTTTTTTTAATTCAATTTTCGGATTCTACGTATCTTGAAACGTAAAACATCAAATTTTGATTGAGGGTTAAAATTTCTTTTCTTGCTCGATTCCAAAGGTTCATTATTGAAAATAATAAACCCAAACTAAACTCCCGGTATCTTGGAGCTGTAAAAACCAGGCACTAAAATCAGGTCGCTCACAAATTTTGGGTTTTATTACATCGGACCCATATTCTTCCAACCAACATCAAATTTCCATTGCAAACCAAATCTGATCCAAACCTAATCAAACCCATTCAAACGTTGGTGTTTCTGGGTATTGCAGTACAATGATTACGACATCTCTTGTAAAATCGTGTTTCTGCCTATTGCAATAAAATGAGTCTAAAAACGTACGATAAAAAGATATTGTTTGTTTGTTACCTCGGGATAAAGAACTAAAAACGGCCACAATATAAGAGTTTTGAAAACAGTATATATTGATCTACAACGGATGAACTAAGATGAAAATTAACAGCGGGTATAACGGATAGGAGCACGGAGCAACAAGGCGAGCGGGCGTCGTCGGCAGGGTTACCCCAATGATCTGAATGGCAGCGGCTGCATAGAACTATTCTGCTCATTGAAGGACCTAATTATTCATTTCTTATGATTATTCTCCTGTTCTAGTTCTGGCTCATTATTGCTAAATAGGACCACCTAACGGTTGCATGATCAGAAGTAATTGTGAACTGATTCGCCAAGCGGCAGAACTAGGAACTAACTTGAGGGTTGGTAGCACTGCTTTTTGGTCTCCCGCCTCAAATAGGCGCGAAGTCCAAACATTGTTTCTCCTCTCAATTTAAAATAGAATTGAATTTGTAGATTCGAATGAGACCACTCAGAGATCAGTAGGATCAACAATTCGCTCCCTATTTATAATGTCTTAAGGGTTGAACTTAAAATAAGTCAGAACCACTGGTGTGAATGGCAAAAGATTGTTCAGTGACAGAAATCTCCATTCAAATTTTAGATGTTCAATTGTTCGTTTCAGCCAAAATTTAAATTGAAAACATTGCAATTTTTCATGTTTGTGAAAATTGTATGTTTTTACAGTTTGTTCACAAAATAAATCCCATCAAAATTTTTGTGTTGACATCGGAGGGTAAGGAAATTTATCGCTCTTTCCAACCATAATATGGTTGGAAGATATTATCTTCAGTTTCAATTATACTGAACTAATTATGGTAGTTACTATCGTTTTAGTGATATAAGGTGGAATTTAACAAATCTTTTTTTGTAAAAAGTCAGATTTTAAATTGAGTAAAAGATATGTCTTGTACGACATTTTTTTGTTGCAAATAGGTCGTAGAATCACCCCCTGAAGTACTGACCACATTATCTGGAACACACTGTTATGACAGTCTCAGCTCCGATATCGTAAATTGGCAGAGTCCACATTCAAAGTGGGAATGATTCACTCAACTGCAGGGTCAAGAACACTAATAAGCGGCTTCCTAATTGGCCGAGCCTGAATATCCTTCGGTGGACAGGATCGCTCTTCTGGGGATCTCCGAACGATGACAATACGGACGTGCGTGTGCCAAGAACTGGGGGGGTGCCCGTAAAGTGGGGGCGGCCAAAGAGGGGGTCGATCCTTCTAACAATCCACCTGTTGCACGCGAAGTCACGTCATATCGCGAGTGTCGCTGACAGCGCGAAGTTCAATAGGACAGTTTTCAACGGCTCTTCCATGCCTCATCAGACGAGTGAGTTGCTGCTTAAAGTTACATAATCTGTTGAACAGATAACGCCATCAACTAAATTTCGTTTGCACGGAAAACAATAAAAAATGACCCAAAAACTACGCCATAGATCAACTTTGGAATGAGGCTTGATAGCTTCAAAAGCCTAAACATTTGGGCGGGTTCTGACGATACGTAATATGTAATATTATTATCTGTTGACTTCGGGGGGTCTCAGTTAGTGAATAAACGGTTTTGCCCGCTTTTCTCTGGCAATTATTGGTCTATTTTGATGCCGCAATCTTATAGTTTTTCACTGCCTTAGGTAGATGCACTAATGAATTTCAAAAATCCTTCAAAATTTCCAATTTAGGTACAGTTTTTTTACTTATTTTTTACTTATGGAATTAAACTTATAAAAATAAGAAGTTTTCCTGAGAAAACTGCGATAAACTGTTGATTAAAACTGCCCTGCTATCAGATAGCTGGGGGATGGGGGAGGCACTGGGGAAAGAGGATGGCAATGTTGCTCCTCCAGACGGGGTGGTGGGAAGGGACAACCGAGCGCCTGATCGTATGAGATTAGACTAACCCGCAACGAGGAAAGAACGGCGACCGACTGAGACCGGAGAAATTTGTTTTTGTGCTCACAAATGCAACCAGATGCAGAGATGCCCATCTTGAAGGCAATTTCAAGTATAAACGTCGGACCAACAGTCACAAAACCAAAATAATTAGAGAAAACGCTGCAAATGATTACACAAAAGTTGACTATTTTTCTGTATACTTAGATCACTCTACTGCAAAGATCACAGCTTAACATTGCGACTACCTACTACATAATTACCTTCATAGGTACTCGATTCGAAGAAATATACGCAGCTTCATATGGAAATTTGATTACTAGTCGCTAAGGAAGCATAACTGAATACTGCTCGAAGAAACGAACAGCGATTGCATTTTGGTAAGCTAAAATTTCAATGGAGATTAGACCTCTTTGGTGATTCTCACTCGTGATTCTGTTTTTTCGAAGGAAAACCCTTTAGTAGTCGTAGGAAGCAAACGGTTTGTCCTGCAGTCTCAAAAAAATTTAATTATTCAATACTATTTAAAATTGGTGAAAGAGCAATACCTTTATTTCTAGAGTTTTCGAGCTAGGACACTCTTGAAAATTTCAACCCTTAGTTTTCACCCCTTAGAAGTGACCTACATCAACCAAAAGCTTCGCGGCACAACTAGACCCCAAATGGAGCCCATGTACCAAATTTCAACCAAATCGGCCTTTGGTTGCCTAGTACGGCGGACGGACGGAAAAAGTTTTATTCGATTTTTGGATTATACATACCTTGATACATAAAACATCAAATTTTCAGGGCGGGTTACAATTTTTTTGCAAAATAATAAAATTTGGTCGATTGCAATGGTTTTTTATTGAAAATAATAAACCAAAAATCGAAAAACTAAAAAAAGTAAAATTGTCAACCCAAATGCCATAGTTTTCCAAAAAGGTCAAAACGTATATGGGCATTTGATTTGAAGTATACAATAATATATTTTACCTCCATCCAAATCTGATTCCCAACGAAGCCATCTGTGAAGTGTGGAAAACCCGCTTTATCAAATTGGGTGGGCAGTGTGAGTTCGTCATTTTGCTCAGATTTGCTGTAAATTGATTTGATATCAATGTGATTTTTGATTAAGATCTTGCTATATTGATAGCTTCCTGAATTTTCATGAAAAGATTGGAAATTTCTTCCAGATAGTGTTCTTTCCATTTTCCATGATGTATCCATGGAATGGATGGAGCCATAGCTCCTACTAACCGGATCGAGATAAGCAATCATCTCGAGTCTAGTTCCCAATAACTTCCGAAATTTTAGAGTTTCATCAGATCTCTGATAATCAACATTAGAGAACTCACTTTTAGATTGTTTCGATAGCAATAAAATTCATAGGTGATCGTCCACGAGCTGATCCTCGCAAAATCGTTAATCACATTGAAATCAGACCATGAGCCGTTTAGTTTCTCCCAAGACTAACAAGACAGAACAAAAATCGTGCAAAATGTTCATGAAAGGGTAAATGTGAGAGGAAATTTTCAGGGGCGTCTGGTGAGAATATTCGTGAGGCAAACAGCTTGGCCAGTCACAGAGGAATTATTCCTCTCGGAATTATTCGATGATTGGAAAAAAATGATGAACCTTTGTGTAATAATTTGCAGCGTTTTTCATTATTGTTTATTATAAACAATATTTATAAACAATATTTTCATTATTGTTTATTATAAACAATAATGAAAAACGCTGCAAATTATTACACAAAGGTTTATTATTTTTCAATCATCAAGCGTCAGCTTTACCCTCGTCACTACCTACCAATCATGTTTTCGCTTCAAAATGTTGTTTATTTGGATTAAATAAACCCTTCATACTCCATTTGAAGAAATAAAGAATTCCTTGGTTTAGAAATTTGATTACAGGTTGATTCAGGAAGCAAAACATGTACAACCCAAAGAAACAAACATCGATCGCATTTTGGTCAGCTAAAATTTTTAAGGTGATAAGACCTCTTTTGCGATTCACACTCGTGTTTCTCATTTATTGTAAGTTCAACCTTCAAGTTCTCATGGAGAGCTAATAGTTTATCCTCTGGGTGGGTTCATTTGATTCTAAAATTTCATTGGTACCTATCTCAAATTGGTAAAAAAACAATTCCTTCATAACGAGAGTTTTCGAGAGAGGGGGCCTTAAGAAGTTACAGCCCTAATGTTTCACCGCTCAGAAGTGACTGAAAAAACCTTCGGGGCACAAGTAGACCCCAAATGGAGCTCTTATACCAAATTTCATTAAAATCGGTCCATGATAATTAAGGAAAGTTCCGCGATTTTTTTATATTCGATTTTCAAAATACACGTAGGTAGTAGCTCAAACGTAAACCATCGTGGGGTTCAATATTATGCAATTATTTCCAAGAAGGTACCTATCAACAAGAAAAACGATTAGGTACCTACAGTAAAATCGGGAACGGGACACCAGTCAGCGCCAGGCAGCCGCTATTTGCGGTGGCGAAAAAAACTAAGTTTTCCTTCCTTGAGATAATGTGGTTGGATGGATATGTTATGTCTTGCCATGCATGGGTTCATTAGTATCCATGGCTCATCTTCCAAGTTCTCTGCTTTCAAGGTCACGAAACAGTTCTCCGATTGTTTGCAACAGCTGATAGCGTGGTAGTGGGGGTATGACAATACTTGACACCGCGATGACCCCCCGCCACCCGCCGATAGGGGTGTGTCGGTCCAGGTATTTCCCTGGAACGGTTCCAACGGTTACGGTGACAAAGATGTAACCGTTCCAAATTACCGGTACAGTTCCATTACTGGTACAGGCGGTCAAATCCCACTCACATGACATGGATGAAGCAGGCTGTCAAATCCCTATTGTCCTTCTTCCATGCTTATGATCTCAACTTGCAATACAATAGCATCATTTTCCTTGACAATTCGCTAAAAGGAAGGAATTTGAACAAGTGTTACAAAAGAGGCAATTTATTATAAATAATAGTTACCAAACAATAAGAACTTGACATGACAATAATAAATTAATAATACTGGAGACAACTTCCATGCTAACCAGTCCAGAAGATAACTTTCCGCTCAAGAGCCATTCCATGAACCATTCCATGTCCATGGAAGTAGTAAGGGCGCTTCCAGGTACAACATGGAACAGAACTGAGAACAAGATCCATGCTTACCGGTCCAAAACCCTTCCCGTTCCAGAGCCATTTAACCATTCTATATGATATCTTATCGGTCCGGTTACATCCTTACCGGTCCAGTTCCATCCTCACCAATCAGAATGATCAGATTGATGAGATGATTGATCAGATCATTCTGATTGGTGAGGATGGAACTGGACCGATAAAAAAGATTCTCTTCCCGGTCCAGAGCCGTTTCATCAAGATATCTTATCAGTCCGTGGAACTGGACCGGTAAGGGTCGAGTTTTTGTCACTGCGTGGAACCGTTCCAACCTGATACTCGGTTCCACAGTCCCGGTACAGCTGTACCGACACACCTCTACCCGCCGATCGTCGCCTCTCACTCTAAACAGTCCCCAAAAATTCATTTTTTTGAACTGTTTGCCTTACATCGCTTTGCCCCACGCTAGTTCGCTTATCATCTGCAATCATCTACATTACTGACCTCTCCAAGTCTCTGGTGTGTTGCGGGCTAGTATCCAAGGCAAAATACGTACTTTCTTATTCCATTCTCCTATTTCATCTAATTTACTTTGTAATAATGAAAAAGTACCTAAATTATATTAAAATTTTCCAAAATTGGCTATTACATTACTTGCAAAAAATGGGACTATAGAAGAATCTCAACAAAAATCAATTTATTCATTTTGCTTATTTTTAGTAAGGCAAACAGTGTTTGCTATGTTTGCCTGGAGGAGGCGCCACTGGAAATTTTAATTTTGTACTACACTCTGATCTCACAAAATACGAGGTTTTCCTACCACCGGTAGGGAGGAAGAAAAATCAGTCGCTGGAACTTCCAAGAGGGAAAACGCAACGACAGCTAAACTGATTCTATTCCGCCTGTTTATAAGACATTCAGTCGAATTCTCCTCCCAATTAGAACAGGGCTGTCGAGGAAGAAGCCCATTGAGCTGTGGAGCGTGTTTTCCTTCATGTGGCTCCATAAAACTTCCTTAATTATCAATACAGGAAGAAAAACTGCTGCCAAGTTGGGTGGGCAGTTTAGCTTCTTCACGGACGTGTGTCTTGTAAATCTTCATATTTGATTGGTACCCGAAGGTGTAGTTGATTATCACGATTTTGTTGAAACTTTCGATTACCCTCATCAATCACTGACTTATTCATTTGTGAGTTGTTACTGCTCACCGGGCGCGGAAGTAAACTCTTCCTGAAACACATTCTTTTTCATATTCACTTTATTCTGTTATTTGTGCCTTGTTCGAATATTCACCTCAAATTAGATTTCACATGAATTATTCGTTGGATAGTACGATAATAATGGATTCAAAGATTTAAATCTGTTCGTTTAAACAAATATTATACTACTTTGAATCTGTGGAAAAACTCTCATACCGTGGGAACTTACCTGTACGTAGAAGAGGTCTGCACGGCTAGCCAACTTGCAAGTTGACTGGTGAAAACAATGAAAACTAACGTGAAAATCCTCCATTTCACCCCTGAGAATTTCAAATTAGTTTATTGGGTTCCTCTTTATATAAATTCCAAGAAGAGGAAATGGGGAATGAGGGTAGAATTCATCTTATTCTTGTTAAATTTGAGTATAAATTTGTAGTTGTAAATTTTTGTATAATCGAGCTAAATCTACATTTGTCACATCTACATATTGTAGGGAGGGTTAATAACATCAGTCCGATAGCTTTCAGGCGGAAAAGTCGAGAATACGAAGCAATCCGGCAATTCAACGAAAGAATACCCGAAGTAATACAAAAACGCAGTTCCGGGACAGCCCACTTAGAAAAATACAGAGGTGGTTTTAGTTGTAGCATCGAAAAAATAGAAGACTTGACCCTCTTCAAAACCCAAAATTTAAATTTTTATTCAATATTTATTAAAAATAAAATTTTTATTAAACAAAAAACTCGACAAGTAGAATTATATAATTTACTGAATGGGTAAACGTCGAATACTTGTGAAATAGGCAAGAAGTAGAAATGTGCTCTTGACGAAGAAGGAACTCTTGAGGACAATGACGTAAGAAAATTATGATAAAATTCTACCAATTTTTATAAATTTCCTTAACTTCTTAAAACTTGCCCATTCAATTTTTTTAAATCATCCGGATTTGCTAGGTGAACCCAAAAATACAAATTTATAGATATCCAAGGATTCAATCATTGAATTTTGTGAATAATCACAAATTCTAGTTATTATGTGCGTACAAAATATTGTTAATGTATAAAAAAACAAGTAATATACCTACATATAACTTTAGTATGAAAAATATGCTAAGATTCTGCGAGGAAAGCTTTTTGTATTCTTGTGTATACACTTGTTGCATTCGTGGGGCAAGAAAGAACGCTGTAAATTATTACACAATGGTTAATTATTTCACCGTAAAAATCATCCATCTGTGAAGAACGCGGCTTTTCCATTATTACTACCTACCAGCAATAACATCGGTATCTGAGAGTTGCGGGTGGCTCCATTTTTAAATTTTATTCTTCGTGGAATGACTGAGTACAACACAACACTTTATTCAAAGATACAAACAATGACTGCATTTGATCAGCTGAAATTTGAACGGATACCTATTAGGCCTATTATCCTCAGTGAACTCGTTGGGATGAAAGATTTTATTTCAACCATTAGTACCTACCAACCATATTTTCGTGCAAGCTTCACTTATTTTGAACATGAACCTGCAAAATATCGTTTACGGAGAGTTGAATGCCCTCGTATTCATTACGAAATTTGGTCCTTGGTTGGTAGGCACTGTGGATGGGTACCTATCGTTATAAAAGTATCGATATTTTGTATCGTATCCGAGTATCGATATCCCAAGTATCGTTGGGCATGAGTATCGATATTTTAAAATATCGAGTATCGATACTTCAGTGTCACAAACTATCAATATCATCCAATTTTCTCAAGAAAATTATTTTTTTCAACAACTTTTATTCATTTTGACATTTTCATGTCTTTGCTTTGGCACATGAAATGAAAAATCGTCACGAAAACTAAGCAAATCTTGATCACGCGACCAATAAATAAAATAGACTCACTGTGTTGCGTAGAGAACAATCAACAACCTTACATTTTATTAACAAGCCTTACATTAGTTAGCCAAGAGGCTAACTAATAACTATATTAGTATCTACATAAATATGAAGAATAATAAATTTCATAAATCGTCTTCTATCCCATCTATTTGAATTGTTCGATTGATCGCAATACCTCAACTTCCTTCAATAATTCGCTAAAACGTGTTCTGGCCTGTTCATGATGAACAACTAACCTCCTAAAACTTCGCGTTTCATGTGCAACAAAATTTGAGAAAATTTTTGTTTAAAATTGTCGCACAATCGCTCTTTGAAGTTTGTACCTCTTCAATTTTCACTATTAAGAGTCCAAGCAGAGTGATTTTGGTTTATTATTTTCAATAATGAACCTTTGGAATCGACCAAGGAAAAAATTTTTTTAACACCCCCCTCAAAATTTGATGGTTTACGTTTCAAGGTACGTAGAATCCAAAAATCGAATAAAAATTTGGCCGTCCGTCCGCCGTACGCCGTACTCCATCCGCCGTCCGCCGTACGCGGCACTTTTGCCACTTAGCATTGATCGATTTTGATGAAATTTTGTATGTAGGCTCCAATTGGGGTCTAGTTGTGTCCCGAAGATTTTGGTTGATGTAGGTCACTTCTAAGGGTTCCAAAATCAATTTTGAAAACGCCCTAACTCAAAAAATTTTGATATAGAGGTATTGTTTTTCCTTCAATTTAAGATTCTATAGAATTTTAGAATTTTTTGAGACCACCCGGAGCTCTGTAGGAGAAACCGTTCGCTCACTACGAGAATTTAAAGTTTGGACGTACGATAAATCAGAAACACGAGTGTGAATCGCAAAAGAGGCCTAATCTCCGTTCAAATTAAAGCTGACCGAAATGCGATCGACGTTTTTCTTCAAGTTGGTTGGTTGGTGGCTTTGCAGACGAGTGATCGATATAGAAAAATAAAAAATAATAAACCATTGTGTAATAATTTGCAGCGTTTTTCCATGATATGAACGTTATTTGTGCAACCAAAGAGTATTGAGCCTCTCTATCTTCTTCATACTTTAGCCATTATGTTGAATTTTCCGCGAGAACAGTATCGATATTCGATATTTAGAAATATCGGATCCAAAGTATCGATATCCAAAAATATCGGATAGTGCAGTATCGATACTAAAATATCGAGTATCGGTAAAAAGTATCGATATTTTGAAATATCGAGTATCGATACCCCTAGTAGGCACAACTGAGGTACATGAAACTGTTTTCAAACAGTACAAATATTGTTGATCAGCTGAAATTTGAACAGATATCAGGCCTATGTCCTTCAGTGAACAGTCTTACTTGGGAAGGATATCGTTACAAAAGTGTCAATATTTTGAATCGATACTGCATCGTATTCGATTATCGTTTTAACGTGTATCGTTTGGCGTGAGTATCGATGTTTCAAAGTATCGAGTATCGATATTTAGTGTCACAAAATTTCAACTTTATCCAATATTCTCAAGGAAAATATTTTTCTCAACAATGTTCATTCATTTCTCACTGTCAAGTGCCCGAACTGAGTGTACTTGCACAACATACCGACAATTTATTATTACCTAATAACTGTGAATATATTACTGAACATTTTCTCCATAACGTAAAATTAATTTTATCCGTACTATTAATTATCTGACGAAATCCGGTGTTATTTCTTGTGGGTCGAGCTGCAACCAAATAGTAATGTCTCATCAGCCTCTCTAGTTTCTTCATCTCTTCGTTTTTGAGCCATTACGTTGAATTTTTCGCAAAAACTGCGAATATTCCATATTTTGAATTATCAAATCCTAAGTGTCGAAATCCAGAAGTATCGGTTAGTGCTGTATCGGCATTTTAAAAAATCGAGTATCGGTACGAAAGTATCGATATTTTGAAATAACGGGTATCCCTAGAGAATGAGAGGTGAAAAATTGTTTATAGCTCGCTTCCAAAGGTTCATTATTGAAAATAATAAACAAAAAATTGGGTCCCCCAAAATCGAAACTTTTACTCACATTTTGTGACTCAGATCTTCTTGAACATTTCGATTTTGCCTCTGTTTGCGGTAAATTCGTGATGCCGGGTTCTATACGAATTCGCGGTATAAGTAAAGTTAAAAACGTCTGCCAAGTGGGTGTGGCACATAGCTTCCTCGTATCCATAACCCGATTATATAGATGATCCGATGCATAGTAGCTAATCTCAAAACACCAATCTTAAAGTACCTTCCACTACCCTCATAGGGGACCATCTACACGCTAATCTGGTCAATCCTAGAAACTTTCATCAAATTCGGATGAAAAATGTAAATGTTATGGCTGTTACAAGGATTTTACGTATGCGCATGCGCAGAGGCTTATGTAAATATTAAGGCCTTGATTTTCATTGGGGACCATCTACAACCTAATCCGCGTAATCCCTAAAAATGTCATCGAAATCGGGTAGAAAATGTGGAAGTTATGGCTGTTACGAGGAATTCACGTTTGCGCATGCGCAGTGGCTACAGTCAATCCGAAGGTGGTGATTTTCATAGGGGACTATCTACAACCTAATCCACATAATCCCTGAAAATTTCATCGAAATCAGATAAGAAATGTGGAAGTTATGGCCGTTACAAGGAAATTCACGTTTGCGCATGCGCAGTGGCTACTATCAGTCCGAAGGTGATGATTTTCATAGGGGACCATCTAAATATTATTCTGTAACATCCCTGAAAATTTCATTGGAATCGGATGGAAAATGTAGAAGTTATGGCCGTTACAAGGAATTCACGTTTGCGCATGCGCAGTCGCTTCTATCACTCCGGGGATGATGATTTTTATAGGGGACCGTCTACACACCAACCCGCACAATCCCTGAAAATTTCATCGAAATCGGACAATAACTTCGTATAGTTATGCGCGTTACAAGGAATTCATGACAGACACACAGACAGACAGACAGACACACAGACAGACAGACAGACACACAGACAGACAGACACGGAACCAAAATTGTTCAAAAAGGTCTAAAACGCAAAACGCGAGTGGAAATTTTGATTTTGGAGAACTTTTTTTTTTCGTCCTTGAAAAGTGAAAACAAAGCTTCCGCTACCTTGGTAGACTCGGAAGCAAAAAGTAAAACAGTGAAGTAAGTAGTTCCTGGCGTCGATCGAGGTACAATTTTGAAGGCATTTAGCAGGGTTTTGTGGTTTAATACCTCCTAATGGTCCCATATGAATTTAATTTCCATCGAATCAATAGTTGAATCTTCGTACGAGAATTTTCCTAAACACTAAGATTTCTCGATCAAGTACAATCTAGCCATATTTGAAGGGTACCTACTGCCTGAGAATGTATCCTGTCCAGCAGGAGTATCGGCACGAAAGTATCGATATTTTGAAATATCAGGTATCGCTACTGATCTCTACAGTCTACGTAATTTGAAACATCAAATTTTGAGGAGGGGTGACAACTTGTTTCAAGCTCGCTTCCAAAGGTTCATTATTGAAAATAATAAACAAAAATTGGGTCCCCCAAAATCGAAACTTTTACTCACATTTTGTGACTCAGATCTTCTTGAACATTTCGATTTTGCCTCTGTTTGCGGTGAATTCCTGATGCCGGGTATACTGTACGAAATCGCGGTATAAGTAAAGTTAAAAAAGTAAAACAGTGAAGTAAGTAGTTCCTGGCGTCGATCGAGGTACAATTTTGAAGGCATTTAGCAGGTTTTTGTGGTTTAATACCTCCTAATGGTCCCATATGAATTTAATTTCCATCGAATCAATAGTTGAATCTTCGTACGAGAATTTTCCTAAACACTAAGATTTCTCGATCAAGTACAATCTAGCCATATTTGAAGGGTACCTACTGCCTGAGAATGTATCCTGTCCAGCAGGAGTATCGGCACGAAAGTATCGATATTTTGAAATATCAGGTATCGCTACTGATCTCTACAGTCTACGTAATTTGAAACATCAAATTTTGAGTAGGGGTGAAAAATTGTTTCAAGCTCGCTTCCAAAGGTCCATTATTGATAATAATAAACAAAAATTGGGTCCCCCAAAATCGAAACTTTTACTCACATTTTGTGACTCAGGTCTTCTTGAACATTTCGATTTTGCCTCTGTTTGCGGTGAATTCCTGATGCCGGGTATACTGTACGAAATCGCGGTATAAGTAAAGTTAAAACGCTGCAAATTATTACACAATGGTTTATTATTTTTATATAGATCACTCGTCTGCAAAGCCACCAACCATCAAACATGAAGAAAAACATTGATCGCATTTCGGTCGGCTAACACTTGAAAGGCGATTAGGCCACTTTTGCGATTCACACTCGTGTTTCTGATTTATCGTACGGCCAAACTTTAAATTCTCGTAGTGAGCGAACGGTTTGACCTACAGAGCTCCGCGTGGTCTCAAAAAATTCTAAAAATTCTACAGAATCTTAAATTGAAGGAAAAACAATACCTTTATTTCAAAATTTTTGAGTTAGGACGTTTTCAAAATTTCAAAATTCATTTTGGAACCCTTAGAAGTGACCTACATCAACCAAAATCTTCGGGGCACAACTAGGCCCCAAATGGAGCCTACATACCAAATTTCATCAAAATCGGTCAATGCTAAGGGGCAAAAGTGCCGCGTACGGCGTACGGCGGTCGGCGGACGGACGGCCAAATTTTTATTCGATTTTTGGATTCTACATACCTTGAAACGTAAACCATCAAATTTTGAGGGGGTGTTAAAATTTTTTTTTTCTTGGTCGATTCCAAAGGTTCATTATTGAAAACCAAAAGTAAAACAGTGAAGTAAGTAGTTCCTGGCGTCGATCGAGGTACAATTTTGAAGGCATTTAGCAGGTTTTTGTGGTTTAATACCTCCTAATGGTCCCATATGAATTTAATTTCCATCGAATCAATAGTTGAATCTTCGTACGAGAATTTTCTTAAACATTAAGATTTCTCGATCAAGTACAATCTAGCCATATTTGAAGGGTACAATCTGCCTGAGAATGTACAATCAGCAATTTTTATACCAACTAATTCTTTAAGTCCAAGTCGTCCATGTTAATTTTATGAAGGAGTTATACTCTCCAGTCTCCATCCATTATGGCAGACGTTTTCATGTTCAATCCCAGGGTCGGCTTGGGAAACGTATTCCCGAATAGATGAGAATTCCGAATTAGTGAGTCCTCAAATGTTGCAGGAAGAGGAAATGGTGGATAGAATGGAATTCTCTGGTAAAATCAGTGATTGGTCGTAAGTTCCCATATAACTGCGCTAGATACATATTTGACGGAAATCTTTCCACGCGGAATTACCGATTCAGAAACTTACTTGAATAAACATGAAAATCGACGTGAGTGTTCAATTAATATATCGTCCAAACAGGGAGTTGATTAAGGAGCAAATTATTCCGCTCCTTTTTCGAGCTTCGAACGGAATAAGGAACATGGCGCCGCGTCCATGAGAAAGAACGACTCAAGGGAAGAAACCATAAGAGAACTGGAGTTTTTAGCGAGTTCCTTTCCACGTTGGGATTGTCAGGTTCCCGTCCGTTCTTTTCCAGTCTGTCCACCTATTGGATGGTCCTTAAACGGACAAGCAGGATACGCAAAGGTGCTCAATCTCAACTCGCCAAGAATGAAGATGATTGACGTCACGTTGAACGATTGACATTCAAACGTGTCAATGAAACAATGTCCTTTTGTTTTGATTTTGTATTCGACTTCATAGCTTGATAGCTTTCAATCGTAGATCATTCTGGGATATTTATTTCCAGCAGGTTATTCGAGGGTTGCGTGGCAGAAGTGTCCAAGTAAATTTTGGTTTCTTATTATATTTTCAATAACCTCAACCTTTTGAATTGACTAAGAAAAAAATTGTTTTCCATGTTGCCATGGGAAAAAATGTTGCCATCCGTCCGCCGCAAGCGATACTTTCCTTAGTTACCATGGACCGGTTTTGATGAAATTTGGTATATACAGGGTGTCTACCATTTGGATGGACCAAACTTCAAGAATCGATTCTACAATTTTTTCTTAACCCACTCAAAATTCTTTTTTTTCCACTTTAAAGTTTTTATTCGTATTTTCGACCTTGCAGCACTAAAATGGTCATAACTCCCTTAAACTCTCATGCTACTTCAAATCTGAGTACACCGTTGGACAGAGCGTTAAATTTCCTATTCATTTTGTGGGAATCCAGTTTTTAAAAGCCATTTGCAAAAGTAAAAAATAAATCAAAGTCAACATTTATAATTTTTTTCGAAAATCGACATTTTTCAGGCTATTGATTCCCCGGTAAAAAATACCGCTATCGTGGTGCACTCAACGGGAAAAACTACCCCAAGATCTCACCTTTCGAACGGTATGTCAGTTTTAAGGTATAGGAGGAAGGTTTCCTTGAAAAAAATTGAGTTTTATGCGAATAAACGTGCTTCTTTAGGCATATTCCGCTAGAGAGTCGACCAAGTATTATTGCCTTCCCTTTTCAAGGATTGCATTAAAAGTCCAAAAATTAAATTTCCACTCGTATTTTACGTTTTGGCCCTTCTTGAACAATTTTGGTACTTACCGTGTTTGTCTATCTGACAGTCGGTCTGTCAGTCTGAAAGTCCTTGTAGACGGCAAAAGCAATACGAAGCTACTGTCCGATTTCGATGTAATTTTCGGCCATGTTCTCCATGACAATCAAAGTCAAAACATTAAATTTCCAAAATCAAATTCAAATATTTTATTTTTTTTTTTTTTTAGAAATTACCATTTTTAGGTTTATTGTTCACCTGGAATAAGTTGTGCTATCGTGGGCCACTCAACGGAAAACCCGTTCATTTTGATTTTAAAAATGGAACTAAAATAAAATTAAAGAACGATTAGCAGAAGAAAATTGTCATTGTAACGCGCTACTTATTACGGGCAAACAATAAAACAATTTTGAGACGGGGTTAACTATTTTTCTAGCTCGATTCCAAAGGTTTATTATTGAAAATAATAAACCAAAAAATGGTAATTTCTAAAGAAAAAAATTGAAATTTTTGAATTTGATTTTTGAAATTTAATGCCTTGACTTTGATTTTCATGGAGAACATCGCCGAAAATTACATCGAAATCGGACAGTAGCTTCGTATTGCTTTTGCCATCAACAAGGACTCTCAGACTGACAGACCGACTGTAGGATGGACAGACACGGTACCAAAATTGTTCAGGAAGGTCCAAAACGTAAAATACGAGTGGACATTTAATTTAGTGGACTTTTTAATGCAATCCTTGAAAAGTGAAGGCAATAATACTTGGTCGACTCTCTAGCGGAATATGCCTAAAGAAGCACGTTTATTCGCATAAAACTCAATTTTTTCAAGAAAACCTTCCTCCTAGACCTTAAAACTGGCATACCGTTGGAAAGGTGAGATCTTGGGGTAGTTTTTCCCGTTGAGTGCACCACGATAGCGGTATTTTTTACCGGGGAATCGTTAGCCTGAAAAATGTCGATTTTCGAAAAAAATTATAAATGTTGACTTTGATTAATTTTTTTAATTTACAAATAGCTTTAAGAAACTGGTTTTCCCACTAAATGGATAGAAAATTTAACGCTCTGTCCAATGGTGTACTCAGATTTGAAGTAGCATGAGAATTTAAGGGAGTTATGACCATTTTAGTATTGCAAGGTCCAAAATACTAATAAAAACTTTAAAGTGGAAAAAAAAGAATTTTGAGTGGGTTAAGAAAAAATTGCTAAGAGACATTTTTTGTTGCAAATTAGTTGTAGAATCGATCCTTGAAGTTTTGTCCATCCAAATGGTAGACACCCTGTATATGTTATCTACTGTGAAGTTGTGTGAAATGCAAATTGTGAATTGTAGTTGTTGATTTGGTCGTGTTTTACTGGAGATGCTCGCCTTTTACGTTCAGAAATGACCAAATGATGATGATCCGAAAATAGCACTTGATCATTTCTGCCAGAAGGGTTGAAAAGGAGTGGTAGCGATACGGTAAGGGTTCTTTGAGCCCTTCATATTTTTAAAATCGAGAAGTTAATAATACTAGCGTGTAGAGGATGATGTCATGCGTTATCTAAAGATCTAAAACCTCAATATTGGAAAAAAGACTTGGTCACTTCTGCCATTCAGCCCTCGATATGTGGATTGCAACACATGGTCCTTAACGAGCTGAATCAATTTAAATGATGAGGTTAACGCCTCTTCTAAATAAATTGTCCATCAATCCCCTCCAGTTCATCGGTGGAGAGGTCAATAGGCGATTGGTTCTGTCCCAGCAACTTGCGTCACGGCCGATGAGGAAATCCGGCTTCCCCGAAGCTCGACCCAGATACCGGGAGAGATACAGGACAGCCTCTTCCAAGCTGACTCACAGCTCATCGGTCAAAGTGGAAATAGAGTGAACAATTTCGGGGTTTTCAGTCGATCGTA
The DNA here is from genome assembly GCA_009739505.2 of Apolygus lucorum. NCBI lineage: Eukaryota > Metazoa > Arthropoda > Insecta > Hemiptera > Miridae > Apolygus > Apolygus lucorum. Next base: position 46,176,249 of record CM019171.2, on the reverse strand, counting down.
CATCATATTTGTTATTGTTATCTTCGTAAGTCGGAGGCATGACTTATCCCAAGCCGTTAGTGCGAAGCCGTTGCGTCACGTAGTCATGTTTAACGGTGAGACTACGCTGGTGACATCTATTGTCGTGCTGAGCTTATCTGTCAACCACTTTTTTTGTTATCGCTTTCACTTGGTATTAGGTAGGCTTCGGCGTGTGATTTTTTCTGGTGGAGTGACTCATTGTTTACAAGTTAGAACGTTGGCCTCGGTATCGAACTAATGCGAGACGAGATTGAATGCTTTTTAATTTTGATCGAGTACCCCGTGTATGTACGTAAGATAGGGAGGCCAGATTTGAATACAAAACTTCTGCCTGCTAGGTGAGCAGTACAGCCGCTACTATTGATCCGATGAGAATGTAATTTATAGGGGACCATCAAATAACCGGTACAAACCTCGAAAATCAAACAAAATCGCTTTTTCGCATACTTATATAGACTACCGAGCGCCGGATTGTATGAGAGTAGACTAACCCGCAACGAGGAAGGAACGGTGAGACCGGTGAGTCGGTTGCCGTTCGTTTGTAGTATTGAGTAAAAATGAAGTCGCAAAAACTTGAAAAGTTGTACATAAATTTGAAATTTTAAAGGAGTTTAGAAATTTATTAGTGCACGGCCCAAGGGAATTGAAAAACTGAAATATTGCCGCCGGAATCATCAAAATCGAACAATAATAATTATGGGGATATACAAACTGAAAGATTGCCGCTGGGATCATCAAAATCGAACAATAATTGCCAGAAAAATATGGGAAAAACATGGGAAAATCGTTATAATAATTATTATAACTATTAATAATAATTATTTTAATAATTATTTTAATAATAATTATTATTATTATTAAAATAATAATTATTATTGTCAAAGAAAAATGGGAAAAACTACTGAATAAACGATTTTCCCATGTTTTTCCCATATTTTTCTGGCAATTATTGTTCGATTTTGATGATCCCAGCGGCAATCTTTCAGTTTGTATATCCCCAAGTCCCAAGCACTAATGAATTTCTAAAACCCTTGAAAATGTCAAGTTTAGCTACATTTTATGGGAAAAAAACATGACTGAATTAACGGTTTTTCCCATTTTTCTCCGGCAATTATTGTTTGATTATGATGATTCCAGCGGCAATATTTCAGATTTCCAATTTCCTAGGGCCGTGCACTAATGTGTAAAATCCGTGTCTAAAATCCTTTAAAATTTCAAATTTAGGTACAACTCAATGCTCAATTTTTAAGGATTTTAGAAATTCATTAGTGCACGGTCCTAGGGAATTGAAAAACTGAAATATTGCCGCTGGAATCATCAATATCGAACAATAATTGCCAGATAAATATGGGGAAAACTTGGGAATACCCGTTTATTAAGTAGTTTTTCCATTTTTCTCTGGCAATTATTGTTCGATTTTGATAATTCCAGCGGCAATATTTCAAATTATCAATTTCCTAGGGCCGTGCACTAATGAAAAATCTGAAATATAATATAGAATAATCAAAAATCCTTTAAAAATTCAAATTTAGGTACAACTCATGGCTCAATTTTCAAGGCTTTTAGAACTTCATTAGTGCACGGTCCTAGGGAATTGAAAAACTGAAATATTGCCGCTGGAATCATCAATATCGAACAATAATTGCCAGATAAATATGGGGAAAACTTGGGAATACCCGTTTATTAAGTAGTTTTTCCATTTTTCTCTGGCAATTATTGTTCGATTTTGATGATTCCAGCGGCAATATTTCAAATTATCAATTTCCTAGGGCCGTGCACTAATGAAAAATCTGAAATATAATATAGAATAATCAAAAATCCTTTAAAATTTCAAATTTAGGTACAACTCAATGCTCAATTTTTAAGGATTTTAGAAATTCATTAGTGCACGGTCCTAGGGAATTGAAAAACTGAAATATTGCCGCTGGAATCATCAATATCGAACAATAATTGCCAGATAAATATGGGGAAAACTTGGGAATACCCGTTTATTAAGTAGTTTTTCCATTTTTCTCTGGCAATTATTGTTCGATTTTGATGATTCCAGCGGCAATATTTCAAATTATCAATTTCCTAGGGCCGTGCACTAATGAAAAATCTGAAATATAATATAGAATAATCAAAAATCCTTTAAAAATTCAAATTTAGGTACAACTCATGGCTCAATTTTCAAGGCTTTTAGAACTTCATTAGTGCACGGTCCTAGGGAATTGAAAAACTGAAATATTGCCGCTGGAATCATCAATATCGAACAATAATTGCCAGATAAATATGGGGAAAACTTGGGAATACCCGTTTATTAAGTAGTTTTTCCATTTTTCTCTGGCAATTATTGTTCGATTTTGATAATTCCAGCGGCAATATTTCAAATTATCAATTTCCTAGGGCCGTGCACTAATGAAAAATCTGAAATATAATATAGAATAATCAAAAATCCTTTAAAAATTCAAATTTAGGTACAGCTCATGGCTCAATTTTCAAGGCTTTTAGAACTTCATTAGTGCACGGTCCTAGGGAATTGAAAAACTGAAATATTGCCGCTGGAATCATCAATATCGAACAATAATTGCCAGATAAATATGGGGAAAACTTGGGAATACCCGTTTATTAAGTAGTTTTTCCATTTTTCTCTGGCAATTATTGTTCGATTTTGATGATTCCAGCGGCAATATTTCAAATTATCAATTTCCTAGGGCCGTGCACTAATGAAAAATCTGAAATATAATATAGAATAATCAAAAATCCTTTAAAAATTCAAATTTAGGTACAACTCATGGCTCAATTTTCAAGGCTTTTAGAACTTCATTAGTGCACGGTCCTAGGGAATTGAAAAACTGAAATATTGCCGCTGGAATCATCAATATCGAACAATAATTGCCAGATAAATATGGGGAAAACTTGGGAATACCCGTTTGATAAGTAGTTTTTCCATTTTTCTCTGGCAATTATTGTTCGATTTTGATAATTCCAGCGGCAATATTTCAAATTATCAATTTCCTAGGGCCGTGCACTAATGAAAAATCTGAAATATAATATAGAATAATCAAAAATCCTTTAAAAATTCAAATTTAGGTACAGCTCATGGCTCAATTTTCAAGGCTTTTAGAACTTCATTAGTGCACGGTCCTAGGGAATTGAAAAACTGAAATATTGCCGCTGGAATCATCAATATCGAACAATAATTGCCAGATAAATATGGGGAAAACTTGGGAATACCCGTTTATTAAGTAGTTTTTCCATTTTTCTCTGGCAATTATTGTTCGATTTTGATGATTCCAGCGGCAATATTTCAAATTATCAATTTCCTAGGGCCGTGCACTAATGAAAAATCTAAAATGTAATATAGAATAATCTAAAATCCTTTACAAATTCAAATTTAGGTACAACTCAAGGCTCAATTTTCAAGGATTTTAGAAATTCATTAGTGCACGGTCCTAGGGAATTGAAAAACTGAAATATTGCCGCTGGAATCATCAATATCGAACAATAATTGCCAGATAAATATGGGAAAAACTTGGGAATACCCGTTTATTAAGTAGTTTTTCCATTTTCTCGGGCAATTATTGTTCGATTTTGATGATTCCAGCGGCAATATTTCAGATTATCAATTTCCTAGGGCCGTGCACTAATGAAAAATCTAAAATGTAATATAGAATAATCTAAAATCCTTTACAAATTCAAATTTAGGTACAACTCAAGGCTCAATTTTCAAGGCTTTTAGAAAATCATTAGTGCACGGCCCTTGGGAATTGAAAAACTGAAATATTGCCGCTGGAATCATCAATATCGAACAATAATTGTCAGATAAATATGGGGAAAACTTGGAATACCCGTTTATTAAGTAGTTTTTCCATTTTCTCGGGAAATTATTGTTCAATTTGATGATTCCAGCGGCAATATTTCAGATTATCAATTTCCTAGGGCCGTGCAACTAATGAAAAATCTAAAATGTAATATAGAATAATCTAAAATCCTTTACAAATTCAAATTTAGGTACAACTCAATGCTCAATTTTTAAGGATTTTAGAAATTCATTAGTGCACGGCCCTAGGGAATTGAAAAACTGAAATATTGCTGCTGGAATCATCAATATCGAACAATAATTGCCAGATAAATATGGGGAAAACTTGGGAATACCCGTTTATTAAGTAGTTTTTCCATTTTTCTCTGGCAATTATTGTTCGATTTTGATGATTCCAGCGGCAATATTTCAGATTATCAATTTCCTAGGGCCGTGCACTAATAAAAAATCTGAAATATAATATAGAATAATCAAAAATCCTTTAAAAATTCAAATTTAGGTACAACTCATGGCTCAATTTTCAAGGCTTTTAGAAATTCATTAGTGCACGGTCCTAGGGAATTGAAAAACTGAAATATTGCCGCTGGAATCATCAATATCGAACAATAATTGCCAGATAAATATGGGGAAAACTTGGGAATACCCGTTTATTAAGTAGTTTTTCCATTTTTCTCTGGCAATTATTGTTCGATTTTGATGATTCCAGCGGCAATATTTCAGATTATCAATTTCCTAGGGCCGTGCACTAATGAATGTCTAAAATCCTTTAAAATTTCAAATTTAGGTACAACTCAAGGCTCAATTTTCAAGGCTTTTAGAAAATCATTAGTGCACGGCCCTTGGGAATTGAAAAACTGAAATATTGCCGCTGGAATCATCAATATCGAACAATAATTGTCAGATAAATATGGGGAAAACTTGGGAATACCCGTTTATTAAGTAGTTTTTCCATTTTTCTCTGGCAATTATTGTTCGATTTTGATGATTCCAGCGGCAATATTTCAGATTATCAATTTCCTAGGGCCGTGCACTAATGAAAAATCTGAAATATAATATAGAATAATCAAAAATCCTTTAAAAATTCAAATTTAGGTACAACTCATGGCTCAATTTTTAAGGATTTTAGAAATTCATTAGTGCACAGTCCTAGGGAATTGAAAAACTGAAATATTGCCGCTGGAATCATCAATATCGAACGATAATTGTCAGATAAATATGGGGAAAACTTGGGAATACCCGTTTATTAAGTAGTTTTTCCATTTTTCTCTGGCAATTATTGTTCGATTTTGATGATTCCGGCTGCAATATTTCAGTTTTTTAATTGCCAAGGGCCGTGCACCAATGAATTTCTAAAATCCTTTAAAATTTCCAATTTCAGTAGGTACAACTCTCTAACTTTTTGCCCCTTCGATTTGGCTGGAGTTGAATATCGGCTTTTATATACCCCTTTAGGGTGGATGAGAAAGATGTTGACGCCATCGACACTGAACCCGATTCAGGATAAATTTTGAACTTGTTTGCGGAAACAAAATCCTCACTGACATAACTCCCTGAGCTCCCAGTGTCGATCAAGCAGTTAGCGGGACACCCATTGACTTGTATGGTTACTATAGCCTGAGAGAGTGAAGGTGTCGTACTAGCCCCAACAATAGTTGCAACGAATGGTTGGGATGTAACAACGTCAGGGTCCGCCGAAGATTGTTCCAATGCAGCTGAGTATTTCTTGGATTGTGAATTTTTTTTGGAAAGGCAAACGCTGGGGTAGTGTCCCGTTTTCTTGCAATGAGAGCAAACCGTATCCTTTGCGGGACAGATCGAACGAGGATGTAATTTTCCCCCACAGAAATAACATTTTCTAGATTCAGGACGGACAGCACTACATTGCACGGGTTCTACTGTGGACGGAGGAGTGCTGCCTGAGTTATAAGTTTCAGCATGTTTTATGGATACCTCGATTGAACGGGCTTGTTCAATCGCGTCAGCTAGTCCTAAAGTTTTGTTTTCTAGGAGCCGTTGGCGGATGTTGGGGGAATGTAATCCCGTGATAAAAGCATCTCTGATATGCTCATCTTTGTTAGTCTCTGCAGAAACAGCCTTGAATCCACAGTTTTTAGCTAGTGACTTGAGAACAACTACAAACTGGTCGATATTTTCGGAAGGTAGCTGCTTCCGAGTGGCTAATTCGTGTCTCGCAAATATCTCATTTTTACCTTTGATATAAAGAGCAGCGAGCGTTTCTCTCGCAGTTTCGTAGTCAGGACAGTCATTAATGTACTCGTAGACGTTAGGGCTTAAGAAATTTGTCAATACCTTAAGTAAGTCTTCATCTTTGATTTCCATCTTCTCCGTGAAATTTACGAAAGTTTGAAGCCAGTGGGTCCATTCTCGTTGAGCGTTTGAGCTGTCAGGATCGGTGTTGAAACGGTCGGGTCGGAAGATTCTATCCATACTGGTTTAGCGAATTAAATTGTTATAAAGTAAACCTTCTGGAACTAAGGCTTTAATTCGCTAAACTTCGCGTACATAATTGAGAACAGAGTACAGAATCGGAATTGAAATTAAGAATGGTTAACGTATTCAAGTATCCCTAACAACCGTATGATCATTCAATATCTAATAATAACAACTGCTGATATAGCACATAGAGGTATAGTTTTTTCATAAATTTAGAATAGTATTGCATTTTTAAAATTGAATGAGACCACCCAGAGCTCTGTTGGACCAACCGTATGATGACCAACCATATGAGATTGTAGATTGTACCTGAATCTGCGGATCAGGGTGAGGGGAGCCCAAAAGCACTGAAGCCTGGTGGCTTATTGTGCTTCTCCGCAGATTCTATTGTCTAGTCAAACAGTCCCAGCCCTTTAGTAAGGGCCAGTAGTGGTTTGGCTAGGTTAGTGCAGGGGAATGCCTCCATGGGTGTGGGTGACCCAAAGAGTTGGAACCTGCGGGTTGATAGGGCTTGGCAATCAAAAATTATGTGGGAGGCCTTTTCTTCAGCCTCACCACATAGCCTGCATAGGGTTGTATCTTGCGTCACCCCAATGCGGTTAAGGTGGAATCGGAGTGGGGTGAAAATGTTAAAAAATTGTCGGCACTTTTCTTAGCAACCCTTTGCCGATTTGGTTGAACTTTGGTATATGGGCCCCATTTGGGGTCTACCTAGTTGTGCCCCGAAACTTTTGGTTGATGTCAGTCACTTCTAAGGGGTGAAAATTAAGGGTTGACAGTTTCAAGAGTGCCCTAGCTCGAAAACTCTCGAAGTAAAGGTACTGTTTTTTAACCTATTTAAAATGGTATTGAATTTAAAAAAAATTTTGAGACCACCCGGAGCTCTGCTGGACAAATCGTTCGCTCCCTACAAGTACTCAAGGGTTTTCCTTCGATAAAACAGAATCGCGAGTGTGAATCACCAAAGAAGTCAGATCTAGGGATGGGTATCGATACTCGATATTTCAAAATATCGATATTTTCGTAACAATACTCGATATTCTAGTATCGATACTGCACTATCCGATATTTTTGGATATCGATACTTTCGATCCGATATTTCTAAATATCGAATATCGATACTGTTCTCGCGGAAAATTCAACATAATGGCTAAAAAATGAAGAAGATAGAGAGGCTTTTTTGTCATTACTCTTTGGTTGCACAAATAACGTTTATATCATGGAAAAATCACTCTGCTTGGACTCTTAATAGTGAAAACTGAATAAAAGTTGTTGACAAAATTATTTTTCTTGAGAAAATTGGATGATATTGATAGTTTGTTACACTAAAGTATCGATACTCGATATTTTAAAATATCGATACACATGCCCAACGATACTTGGGATATCGATACTCGGATACGATACAGTATCGATACAAAATATCGATACTTTTATAACGATACCCATCCCTAAATCGCTGTTCGTTTCTTCGAGTTGTATTCAGTATTGCTTCCTTAGCAACCAGTTATCAAATTTCCATATGAAGATCCCCATTTCTTCGAATCGAGTGTGAGCCGTTTATTTCTTCCAAATAAACTTGATTGTGAAGGTAGCTAGTACGTACGAGATATAACTCGTACCTATGGATGGTAGGTAAAAAAAAAAAAAAAAAAAAAATAGTGACAATGGCAGAGCTGTGATGTTTCAGATGATTTTTCTAATCGAGTATGAAGCGTTTATTTCTTCCAAAAAACGCTGCAAATTATTTCACAAAGGTTTATTATTTTCCTGTGTAGATCATTCGTCTGGAAAGATCACAGCTTTGACGTTGTCACTATTTATTTATTTATTTGTTTTTTTGTTTTTTACCTACCAAACTACTAGGGCATTTTTGAAAATTTCAAACTTTAATTTCCGTTTGGATTCTATAATGAAGGGTTGATGATCTATACAGGAAAATAATAAACCTCTGTGGAATAATTTGCAGCGTTTTTTTCGAATTTAATGTCAATAGTTTATTTCCTCAAAATGATCTTGATTGTGAAGCGAAAATTAAATTGATAGGAAGTGGAAATGGCAAAGCTGTGTTCTTTGTAAGTGTGTGATCTACACAGGAACATAATAAATCTTTGTGTAATAATTTGCGGCGTTTGTAGTAGTGAAAAGTAGACTGGTGATGACAGCCCGTACAAAATTGCTAGTACAGTTCGCGGATGGAAAGAATGCGGATGGTTTGGTGAGGTGTCCTTGTGTATTAAAGTCACAAAAACATCCTCCTTCTTCTACCTGCCACTCAAGCCAGGGAAAATGAGACCGAGGGTTGTTGACTACCGACCAATGATGAAGTAGAAGGATTGATTTTCACAGACCGTTCGCGTACTTTAAGGCAGTGGTTCCCAATTCTATACAGGGTGTTGACCAAACTTCAAGGATCGATCGTACATCGTAAGAAAATATATCGTAGCATCTTTGTTTTAACCCCTTGTTTTTCCAAGTTTTTTTTTTCAATTTCAAAATTTTTTTTTCGTGTTCTTGAACATGTCACTAAAATTACCAGAACTACCTTAATTTACTGTAAACATCTAAAAATAAGGGCGCCAAATTTCCCATTTTCCTACAAAAAATTATTTCTAGTTAAGGATGGTGCTTCTTACAAATTTTAAAGGTGAATGAAGAGTAAACCTGAAGGGGAAGTGAACTCACAATCGAGATGGTCTTCTTTCCTAACAATTGGCAGAGTGGAGGGGCTCTCTAACTCATTATGACTCGAGTTTCTCGATCCCTGGATTATGATTACTGAGGCTCGACCCTTTCCCCAGCCTGACTCACCAGGCTACCTAAGATTTTGGAACAGGTAGTCGTCTATGTTAGCAGGTATGCCCTTTGAAAAATTGGCCAGCCGCATTCTTTCTATCTGCGAACAGTACTCGTCGTTATATTGAAATAAAAAATGAATATTGCAATAATTAGTCCGCAGTTTGAATGACACTTGGCTTTCACAGACCGATGGGTCACTGTTAGCTCTTGAATATGAGTTGCAGCTGACAAGGCTTGATTTTCATTTCAATGTTTTCGTCTGAAAGAACAGTTTGCCACGGCGTTGATTGTTCTCTTTTGTCGAGTCCTTCGCGCTCAACACATCCTCCAGGCGCTGTTGGTACACTTCTAACCTCCGTCGCATAAATTAAAACTCCTCAAAAGCCCGTTTTCAGCTGAGAGCCGTCTAAAGCATGTCCGTTCTTTTGTTTTCATCTATTCAGGTGTGCCGAATCCTCCTGCGGAGCGGCCCGTGGTTGAGGCGAGGGGTTGTCGGGCTTACGTCGCCTGGAACAGTCCTCACTACGACGGAGGTTCCATGGTGACAGGTTACAAAGTCGAGATGTCATCATTGCACGACCAATGGATCACAGTTGCTGACAGGTAATCATTTTGTTGTTCCGTAATCCTGCTCCAGTCATATTCAAGTTCGTGTAGAAGAGTAATCAGAAAAAATGCAGATTTTTGTTAATTGGCGAGCGCTCTCGGGCAGATTATGGCCCCTTTTCAAGCCTATAAGAATTTATTTGAAAAAGCATGAACCGCAAAATTTAATTACATAGTGGTTGTTATTACAGGATATTATTTAAACTTTTAACGATTATCTACCTTTATCAACAATAAAAACTTAAAATGAGCACTCTATTACTAAACTCTACGAAACTCTGAGCACCAACTAAACTGGACAACATACCAAAAAAACTCAAAAAAAAAGCGAACCTACCTATTGTGTTCAACAATCTGCATTTACATACTCATCTCCAATGTCAGATCCCTCCAGATCCTGAGCTCCTACAGGATGTCTTCACTTGAGTTGGGCATAACTTCAAGGTTCGATTCTGCAAGGTATTTCCAACAACAACTGTCTCTTAGCAATTTTGTTTTAACCCCTCGTTTTTGACATTTTATGTCTTTACTATGGCACATAAATGAAAAATCGTCACGCGGGCATTGTAACAAGGGGAGCGTCACGAGGGGAGCGTCACACGGAAATTTTCTGATGATTTTCACGTACAACCAATCGTTCCTAGGGAAAACTAACTTCCTCATTTTCCACCCCACAAAAATCGTTCACCACTCATTGGAAAGCTCTCAATTTATTAATCATGGTACACGGTCCCTAATATGAATGCACCTGTACGGAAAGCTGAATTATGCGCATGTTTACTAACATACGAGTATGATGTGAGCAACAAATGAGATGTCAACATGATCGTGAGAGGAAAATAGGTATCTTCATCCAACAGATCCCTTTAAAGCGTTACGGAGGCAGGGTCAATGGAGAATGCTGAAGGCGCCTGAATGGTCACTGATCAGCTGAGTGAGCTCCAAGGCCATTTCCTCTCCTGTTGAACGCAGGGAGCTGACATTTGAGAGGCAGGGTCAATGGAGAATGCTGAAGGCGCCTGAGTGGTCACTGATCAGCTGAGTGAGCTCCAAGGCCATTTCCTCTCCTGTTGAACGTAGGAAGCTGACATTTGAGAGGCAGGGTCAATGGAGAATGCTGAAGGCGCCTGAGTGGTCACTGATCAGCTGAGTGAGCTCCAAGGCCATTTCCTCTCCTGTTGAACGTAGGAAGCTGACATTTGAGAGGCAGGGTCAATGGAGAATGCTGAAGGCGCCTGAGTGGTCACTGATCAGCTGAGTGAGCGCCAAGGCCATTTCCTCTCCTGTTGAACGCAGGAAGCTACATTAGATTCATTTAAATTGCCCAATCGTATTACGTAAAACACTCCGTTGTACGTGTCCAACAAGCTGCGGTATGAGCGTGATTGTTTAAATGAATGTTTACGTACATTACATCGCAACCATCAACGAGCACAATCAAATTTCCACAAACAAAAGTACAATACGAGGTTTTATATGAAGGGGAAAGGGGGCGCAAAGACATAAAATGTCTCTCGTGGTTGCGTACTTGTACGAAAGCTGTATCCACCGTTTGTGTTTTTACTTAGTCCGCCTCAACATCAAAGAGACCGCCGATAGAACAAAGGAATGGATTCTCTTTTTGTCAGATCGTCAAATGATTTTAATACCTTAATTTAATAATAGGCCTTTGAACAAGAGGTATTTCAAGTTTTTTCAATTTAAAGATTTTTTTCGTGTTTTCAACCTTACGTCATTAGAACTGTCATAATTCCTGATATTTACCAAGTAAATTAAAATTTGAGGATATCGTTGGAAAGAGCGTTACATTTCCAAGGTACCTAGTGCAAAACCAAATTCTTTTAGCTATACAACTATTTTTAATAATCAAGTCAGAAGATAACTTTAAATTTTTTTCAAAATTTTTGAATCCCTACTCATTTCGATGGGCGTTCTTCGGAAAAAAAACATGCTCTCAACATGTCAACTTTCCAACGGTCTATCAATATTTCCTTTCAAAATTCAAATAGGAAGGGTAAATCTAGTTTGAATGCCAAAAAACGTGTGTTTTACTAGAAAATGGAGTGTTGGAGCACGTATTTTCATTGATCAGGGATTCAAAATAAAAACTAACTTCAAGAAAATTTCGAAAAAAATTGCCAAGTTTGCTTTTTGACTTGATTTTACAAAATTGTTTTATAGCTAAAAGAATTTGGTTTTGCACTAGGTATCTTGGAAATTTAACGCTCTTTCCAACTTTATCCTTAAATTTTAATTTACTTGGTAAGTAACAGAAGTTATGACAGTGCTAATGACGTAAGGTCGAAAAAAATCTTCAAATTGAAAAAACTTGAAAAAACAGGGGGTTAAAATCAAATTGCTAAGAGACATTTTTTGTTGGAAATACTTTGTAGAATCGAACTCTAAAGATATGCCTAACTTAAGTGTAGATACCTTGTATATTATTCCTTACTGGAAAACCAATAAATCATAGTTTACATTTCTTGAACAGTAGAATAACACAAAAGTACCAGAAATCTGAAAACAAAGCATACCTCATACAAGCACCTAATCATCTTCAACATTTTACAATAATTATACACAAGTATTACAGAACAGAAAGAAGGATCAACTAATGAAAAACTGTTTAACAATAAAAACTTGACGAAATTAATGACTAGAGAGGAAATCACAGCTGGACAGGAGCACAAATTCACAAATGAGAAGTTCCCCAAACTGGTCACTCCTCTTCAACTATGATAATGTGTTCGACGATGCCACTAATAAGTGATAACCAAAACCTGTTAACTTGTTGTTCCTATTTGCGAATAGTGCTCCTGTCCAGCTGGGATTCCCTCTCTATTTTTCTTTGGAATCCGCTATAATGACAGTCTACGCAATGCACATTCTTAGTAGGTTAGTGCTTATTTCTTTGGAGTTTATTCTCATAGAATCTAGAACTCAAACAATTGCAGTTATGGCCCAATTCCATCAATGGCACTAAATATTTAAAAATGGTCGTTTTCAAGCTGAGTCATCTTCCGAATTGATCTGCCAACAAATAAAGGTGTTATCTTCCTTCGTAAAGGTCGCTGAGTGGGCTCTGAACGTTGAGGGAGATGGGTTTGCAATGTCAGTATTTGGAGAGTTGCGTCACCAGGTGGGTCTTTCTGTCACCAGGTGTCACAGCTTGTCGCACACGGTGAGCGGACTCAACCCAGGCAAGACGTACACATTTCGAGTGAGCTGTCAGAACGCACACGGCTACAGCGCGCCGAGCCGGCAATCCGCACCCCTCACCATACTCAGTAAGATGATTATTATTTACTACCTGAAAAACCTGCTAAAAGTGGGCAAAAACGAATCGTAGGTATGTGAAAAAAAAAGTCTGCCAAGTGGGTGTGGCACATAGCTTCCTCGTATCCATAACCCGATTATATAGATGATCCGATGCATAGTAGTTAATCTCAAAACACCAATCTCTAAGTAACTTTCACTATCCTCATAGGGGACCATCTACACGCTAATCTGGACAATCCTAGAAAATGTCATCAAATTCGGATGAAAAATGTAAATGTTATGGCTGTTACAAGGATTTCACGTATGCGCATGCGCAGAGGCTTCTGTAAATTTTAAGGCCTTGATTTTCATTGGGAACCATCTACAACTTAATCTGCGTATTCCCTGAAAATTTCATCGAAATCGGGTAGAAAATGTGGAAATTATGGCCGTTATAAGGAAATTCACGTTTGCGCATGCGCAGTGGCTACTATCAGTCCGAACGTAGTGATTTTCATAGGGGACCATCTAAACACTAATCTGTAACATTCCTGAAAATTTCATCGAAATCGGATGAAAAATGTAGTAGTTATGGCCGTTACAAGGAATTCACGTTTGCGCATGCGCAGTCGCTCCTATCAGTCCGGGGATGATGATTTTCATAGGGGACCGTCTACACACCAACCCGCACAATCCCTGAAAATTTCATAGAAATTGGACAATAACTTCGTATAGTTATGCGCGTTACAAGGAATTCATGACAGACACACAGACAGACATGGAACCAAAATTGTTCAGAATGCTAAGGACGTCGTTTTTCACTCATTTTATATAATTTTGTGGCATATTGACATTTTCATGTCTTTGCTTTGGCACATGAACTGAAAAATCGGTTGTAGTGGTTGACATGAAAATGTCCCAATGTGTTGCAGACTCGTATGCAAGCATTTAAAAGTGAGTTTATGATTTCGAATCGAGTGTGAAGCGTTTAGTTCTTTCTAATAGACTTGATTTTCAGAAGTAACAATAAAACCATTATATTAAAATATCGGTTTTTATAAGATTTTCAAGAAAACAAAACATTTGGCCAGTTGAATGAAAATTAAGCAACCAACAACTAGACGAAATTCTGCGACGAATGAATCCAACTAGGTACAGCGATCTATAGGCTCTAGACTAAAATAGCCTAACATTGGAAGCTGATAACAGTGGGCGCAGTTTTTCAATACTGGTTGAGATAGTTGTGTATATAATTTAAAGAAAGTACTTCACAATTATCCATACAAAACATTCTATGTCCCTTCGTGCTATGTGCCACACATATGGCGTATAATCAGACATGCAGACATGCAGAGATGCAGACATATTGTGGGGGTTTTAGTTGTGATCTGTAAAACTATTGGGTATGTGAACGACTGGAGGTGTTGAGAACGATAACCGAAACCCCACCAAACACGAAGAAAATCGAAAACTCAAGCATATGAGAAATAGTCTGCCATGGGGGTGTGACACATAGCACGAAGCGTCATCCTCGGCTTGATTGGGTATATGAGCTGAATGGAGGACGTCAGATCTACCAGGTATAGGAAATTCTAGGTAAATTAAAGTATTAGGCGTATGAGAGAGTAGTCTGCCAAGTAGGTTTGGCAGGTAGCTCATAGCATACTAACATAACAGGTAACTTGATCTCAAACATACTAAATTTTGGTGCAATACAATGACACATGAGGTTGCTCTCATTGTTGGGCCACTGTAGAAGTTCATATAAGTTGTTGATTTATTTTAAATTTTGATCAGTTTTGAAGAAAGTAAGGAGGAACATTTTCGAAAAATCATACAGTTAATTAGAGGAGTATAAGTCTGTTTTTCAGGCAATCGGATACGACTAATCTGACCTTAATCTCCACATCAGATGTACCATCACGAGTCTGAGCTTTGTTTGTACTCTACATCTTGTGTTTTATTACGATTAAGTTACCATTTATTGGCCCAGAATTTGATTATCAAGATTGAAATAGTTTGTGCCACCGTTTGTGTACTTACACGTTGATACACGATTCAGAAAGAAGCATTAATGCATTTGGTAGCTGATGCTAGAATGATGACCAAAATCGGTCACTCAAAGCCGATTTGCGCAATCGGTACTGTCGTTTTTCTGCTCTTCATTCCGTTCAACTTGCTGAAGAACCAACCTACAGTCTAATTTGTATACCGACCAAATTTCTCCAATAATCCTGATGAGGATACGGCCAGCTGTACATTGGACATCCAGAAATTATTGTATGAGTGAGTGTATGGGCATAATTCATCTCAATTGCTTACTTTTTTTCAGGAACGGAGGATACTAGTGAAGAGCAGGGGCCAGTCGTCAAGTTCGAAGATGGCTCTCTCTTTGCTCAGCGATTCGAACGTCTGGAGGAACTTGGAAAGGGCCGATATGGCGTCGTTCACCGGTAAAATTTGCATTGATTCAATGAATTATAGGAGTTTACTCTTACCAAATTGAACCTTTCTCTCAAAACTCACAGTAGATAGTGGGAATACACGCAGAAGTAGATTGTACGAATGAATGTTTTTTTTTATTTGCCATTTTACACAAAGTGTATTGACAATAGTCAATTATGAATTCCTAACTTAATTGGAAACAAATCATAAAATTAATACTGGTAAACAAAACAATGGAATACTAGACAAAAGGACAGGACACGTGAGTAAAAAAGAGAAGAAGAAAAGGAAACCTCCAGGGCACAAAAGCAGCGGAGCTCAGCCGGGAGGTACTAAGCCGGGCCCGGACCCACCCACCATCCGGAATAAACAATAGAAAACCCAAACATATACTTATATTTAAAACGCACCTTAACCTAATATCACAGCATAATTACTTTTATCGTCAGAAAGATCACTTTAATCAATTAACTCCTAAATTTATAAACGCTATACTGAACTGAGTACTTCCATTAATATTCCTCAAGAAGCAGCACGTCATAAAATAAATTAACTAAAATAGAGATCAATAAATTAAAAATTTAATTTAGCTCCAAAAATAGCTCGCTTCAAAAATTCATCAAAATAATAGGGAGCAAGTTCACGCAAGAAAAGAGCAATCTTCTGCTCGAATTTATTTCTGTTGACTGTTGATTTGGGATTACGTTATAAAATATTATCCCCCACCAACTGATAACGTTTCTTGAACAATTCAACCTGGTAAACAGAACTTACAAAGCCAGAGCATTCCTAGCATTATACCTTGTCCTGCCATAAGTTCTGTTACATGGAAAAATTCATGGAGACATAGTGTTACGCTTAAAGCTCACCGTGAATTATTTTATTCTGAAATTATAATATGTTAAAAGATAGAAAAGCGATGAATTACTCAAAATGTCCGCCTTTGGCCTTCACACAGGCTTGTAACCTCCGGGGCCAGTCGTCAACGGCAGCACGCAGCACTTCCTGAGGAAAATTGCGAACAGCTTTCACCAGAGACGCCTTTAAACTATCCAAATTACGGTGACCTCTGTGACAAGCCATCAGCTCAAGATGGGACCAAAGCTGGTAGTCCAAATGGTTCAGATTAGGGCTTCCTGAGGGCCAATCTGACGCACTAATAGACTCAGGAACGTTCATCTCCAGCCACTGCTGCGTCGTCAGAGCCTTGTGAGCTGGAGCTGAGTCCTGCTGGGAGACCTAGTGTTTTCCCTCGAACAGTGTGTCACTCAAGGGCTTCACTACTTGCTCAAGGACATCTTCCTAGTAGTTTCTGGCCCGAGTTTTAACTCCTTGTTCACAAAAATGGAGCTTTGTGGTGCCATCAAAGCAGACTCCCCACCAAACCATCACTGAGGCAGGATGGTGGCCTCGTTCGACCCTCCCATTTTTTTCTTGAGCCTCCCGAGAGCTACGAGCATAAACCCTGTCGTTTTGACGGTTAACTTTTGTTCAATTGTGAAAATCTTTTCATCTGTGAACAAAATGTTGCGATGACCACTGTTAGCGTACCTGCTCAGCAGTGTTTTGGCTCTTTCAACTCTGATCTTCTTCAAACCCACTGTGAGTCTT
Source organism: Apolygus lucorum (assembly GCA_009739505.2). Taxonomy (NCBI): domain Eukaryota; kingdom Metazoa; phylum Arthropoda; class Insecta; order Hemiptera; family Miridae; genus Apolygus; species Apolygus lucorum. Next base: position 46,159,253 of record CM019171.2, on the reverse strand, counting down.
TGCCCAGTCATTCTTCGAAAGGCAGCCATCTTGAGGTCATGTTTGATGAGCCGGGACATGGATCGGGGAGAAATATCCATCTCCCTAGCCATGGTTTTCTGCTTCCGAAGTGGATTTCTTCGAATTCTGTTTTCGACTGCTTTGATGGCTTTCTTCGTCCTAACACAGCGAGGTAGGTCATAGGTCATAGGTCGTCCTCGCTGTGTAAGGACGAAGAAAGCCATCAAAGCAGTCGAAAACAGAATTCGAAGAAATCCACTTCGGAAGCAGAAAATCATGGCTAGGGAGATGGATATTTCTCCCCGATCCATGTCCCGGCTCATCAAACATGACCTCAAGATGGGTGCCTTCGAAGAATGACTGGGCAAAGACTCACAGTGGGTTTGAAGAAGATCAGAGTTGAAAGAGCCAAAACACTGCTGAGCAGGTACGCTAACGGTGGTCATCGCAACATTTTGTTCGCAGATGAAAAGATTGTAACAGAACTTATGGCAGGACTAGGTAGTCATGTTAGAGATACAAAGGTTAATTTTGTCAATTTGACTTTTGATTTCATCACGTATGCCCTCAGGATATGGGACAAAACCAACGAGAAGGAATATGCGGCAAAAGCTGTCCGGTGCATCAAGCAACAAGACAAGGACAAAGTAGCACAAGAGCTGGACATCATGAACTCCCTCAGGCATCCCAAGCTTCTTCAGTTGGTAGCGGCCTACGAGAACCCGCGGGACGTCACGTTGGTCTTGGAACTGTGAGTTTCACTACGATAGATTACGGGTTCCTACCAGATTAAAATGTCAAAGAACGGTGGAATGTTTGGTCAAAATTGATCGGGTATTTGCCGTGCTTTCGGTCAATACAAGAGCATTTACAGATTTATTTCAACCTTTTACAAATTCATATCAACATTTTCTCAAGTTCAATTCTCCACCAATTAACCCGTCCCTACCCTTCAACTGATCTCATGAAAAAAATTAAAAAGTAAAAAATCGTAAAAAGAGATACAGAGCGACTAAAGAGAAGGTATCGCTTTCAAGGGCGTGCAAACATAAGCGATTGTCGGCATTGCACTCAGAAGCGATTCTGACCATTTTTCCACTGCACCAGCATTTTCTCTATTTACTTTTGGAGATGGACATTGCGGAGATCTATGTCCTATCCCACCGCAGTTGTAACATTTTACTGAATTCTGGTCAGTTTTCTTTGTATTGTTTTTCTGGTATTGAAATCGCTTCCTACTTAGAGCATTTTTACGCGCAACCATTGCGTTTGAATAATCCTTCTCATTGTTTTTCCTTGCATCGTTTTCTTCAATAATCTTAGTTCTAGGCACATCTGGTTTAGGTAGTTCGTCTCTAGACTATAGCCACCCGGAAATTCTCATATTCATCTGGTAGACTATATAATAGCATTATTGGTAATGAATCATCATTTATTTCAATATTTAGATCATAGAGTTTACTCACATTATCAAAAAATCCAGTTACATGTTCATAAACATCCCCACCTGAGTTCAACTTCTGTAACATCAGTCTTTTGAGGAGAGTCGCTTTCCTAGCAGGACCTTTTGATTGGTGGACTTCATGCAGTTTTTGCCAGACTTCGTTTGACGTTTTCAGCCCTTTGATCAGTTTCAGTTCACTCGGACAAATCGCTAAAACAATCGTTGATCTTGCTTTTGCATCTTTCCTCATCCATGGCATCAATTGTTGCCTTCTCTCTATATCATCAGCTTCTATTTTGGGCTTCGGTATAGTTCCATTGGCGAATTCATCATTCCGTATCAAAATAGCATCTATCTGCATCACCCAATTATGAAAGTTCGTACGCCCCAATGGCGTAATATTGGTACTCTCTATTAATAGTGCTGGTCCCTTGACCTCTTGCAGAGTTGTTTTTATAATAAACAGTTCCAGTCGAACTTTTTCTCGTAGAATGAGAAACATTTATTTCATTTCTTAACTACAAAAAATAACAACAACACCTGTTGAGAATAATCATAATAAAGATGTGGACTTGTGGATTCTCCAACAACAGTAGGCATTGAATTGGCAAGGCGCTGAGGTCACGATGGTAGGTACTACGTACGTATGTTTTTTAAAACCCCTCAAAAACGGAGAGGGCACGCCATTAAGGAAAGATAATTAACGTCTGCCAAGTGGGTGTGGCACATAGCTTCCTCGTATCCATAACCCGATTATATAGGTGATCCGATGCATAGTAGATAATCTCAAAACACCAATCTCTAAGTACCTTTCACTAACCTCATAGGGGACCATCTACACGCTAATCTGGTCAATCCTAGAAAATTTCATCAAATTCGGATGAAAAATGTAAATGTTATGGCTGTTACAAGGATTTTACGTAAGCGCATGCGCAGAGGCTTCTGTAAATTTTAAGGCCTTGATATTCATTGGGGACCATCTACAATCTATTCCCTAAGAATGTCATCGAAATCGGGTAGAAAATGTGGAAGTTATGGCTGATACGAGGAATTCACGTTTGCGCATGCGCAGCGGCTACTATCAGTCCGGGGGTGATGGTTTTTATAGGGGACCATCTAAAACCCAATCTGCATAATCCCTCAGAATTTCATCGAAATCCGGTAGGAAATGTGGAAGTTATGGCCGTTACAAGGAAATTCACGTTTGCGCATGCGCAGTGGCTACTATCAGTCGGAATGTGATGATTTTCATAGGGGACAATCTAAATACTAATCTGTAACATCTCTGAAAATTTCATCGAAATCGGATGGAAAATGTAGAAGTTATGGCCGTTACAAGGAATTCACGTTTGCGCATGCGCAGTCGCTTCTATCAGTCCGGGGATGATGATTGTCATAGGGGACCATCTACTCACCAGCCCACACAATCCCTGAAAATTTCATAGAAATCGGACAGTAACAAAATTTCATAGAAACCGTTACAAGGAATTCATGACAGACAGACACAGACATGGAACCAAAATTGTTCAGAAAGGTCTAAACAAAAGCGCAAAACGCAAGTGAATATTTTGATTTTGGAGAACTTTTTCTTTTCATCCTTGAAAAGTGAAAACAAAGCTTCCGCTACCTTGGTAGACTCGGAAGCAATAAAAAATAAAACAAATCAAATATAATGGGAAGGACGCCCAGGACTCACCCGACGGCGGCCCTAGGGATGAGGGAAGGTGGGGGAGGGAGAGAGGGATGAAGGGCACTACCTCAAGTAGTGCCTACCTTCTCATCCACCTACATGTAGCCTACAACTTATAATCCTAATCAATCAGCTACTTTCCATATCCATCCCCTCTGGTGGAGAGTTGAATAGAATTTATTAGTAAAAGGTTCAATAGCATTTGTGAAGGGTTGAATAGAATTTGTGAAAGGTTGAAATAAATCTGGAAAAGGTTGAAATAAATCTGTAAATGCTTGGTATATAAGAGTCAGTAATAGGTAAGAGAGTTGTATAGAATTCCATTTTAACATGGAACATGTTTTTGCCCTAGGGTGACTCCCCGAAAAACGTTACGACGCACAGTACTGTGAGTTTATGGGTCAAGTGATCAAAAATCAATTTGTGGAGAGTTCTGTAAGGGAAGGTTGCTCTGATCATGGATTTCATTCTACTTCATATTTCAAGGAAATAAAATTGCACAATAAATAATATTAAAAGAAGTTTATGAAAAATATTTAAATCTTAAATTCAAAACAAAAGTAACATTTCACCAATTTTACAAAAGTTTAGGTACCGAAACATAGGTAATAATTAGATGTCTTTAGAAGTGCATTACACTGAATGATGAATCTAAATCGTCACTGTCATTAGCGCTGTTGATGCTGGAGAGAGTGCTTCCACAAGTCATTTCCATAGCGTAAGATGTGCTTGGTACAGCATTAGGTATCAGTTTTATGGATGGTGGTCGTGTCAGTGAAGTTATTCCTAATCAGATACTGGTTGATGACTTCATAATCTTTTCTGTTCTATTCTGTCGATATGAAAAATGCGAGGATGTGGTTTTTTTCCCTCTCCACACTTTCCTGCTACTTTAATTTTTCAAAAAGCTTTATATTAGGATTGAAAATTTCATAGAACAAAAGTCGCGGCAAATTCCAACAGGATTGAGTCAAGGGATAGTGCCAGAAAACATTCATCAAATGCTCTAACTCCTCATTTCTCCTCTTTTTGAGAAATTCACTATTTAATGTTAAGGTTTAAGAAGAAAACGTCTGCCAAGTGGGTGTGGCACATAGCTTCCTCGTATCCATAACCCGATTGTATAGATGATCCGATGCATAGTAGTTAATCTCAAAACACCAATCTCTAAGTACCTTTCACTACCCTCATAGGGGACCATCTACACGCTAATCTGGACAATCCTAGAAAATTTCATCAAATTCGGATGAAAAATTAAGTGAGTAGGTGTATGTGATTGGATCAAAAAATACATAGCCTCGGCTGGGTTTCGAACCCACGACCTTAGGAGGTCTAATCAAGACTCTATCCTCTGAGCTACCGATGACCTGCAATGAACGGGATTTGAGATTCTTACAGGAGACCATTCCTCTGTGAAAGAATCCCTCTATGGAAAACAATTCTCTGTGATTTTCATAGGGGACCATCTAAACACTACTCTGTAACATCCCTGAAAATTTCATTGAAATCGGATGGAAAATGTAGAAATTATGGCCGTTACAAGGAAATTCACGTTTGCGCATGCGCAATGGCTACTATCAGTCCGAAGGTGATGATTTTCATAGGGGACCATCTAAACACTACTCTGTAACATCCCTGAAAATTTCATTGAAATTGGATTGGAAATGTGGAAGTTATGGCCGTTACAAGGAATTCACGTTTGCGCATGCGCGGTCGCTTCTATCAGTCCGGGGACGATGATTTTCATAGGGGACCACCTACAACCTAATCCACATAATCCCTGAAAATTTCATCGAAATCGAGTGGAAAATGTGGAAGTTATGGCCGTTACATGGAAATTCACGTTTGCGCATGCGCAGTGCCTTCTATCAGTCCGGGGACGATGATTTTCATAGGGAACCATCTACAACCTAATCAACATAATCCCTGAAAATTTCATTGAAATCGGATGGAAAATGTAGAACTTATGGCCGTTACAAGGAATTCACGTTTGCGCATGCGCAGTCGCTTCTATCAGTCCGGGGATAATGATTTTCATAGGGGACCGTCTACACACCAACCCGCACAATCCCTGCAAATTTCATAGAAATCGGACAATAACTTCGTATAGTTATGCGCGTTACAAGGAAATCATGACAGACGGACAGACAGACAGACACACAGACAGACAGACACACAGACAGACAGACACACAGACACGGAACCAAAATTGTTCAGAAAGGTCTAAAACGCAAATCGCGAGTGGAAATTTTGATTTTGGAGAAATTTTTTTTTTTCGTCCTTGAAAAGTGAAAACAAAGCTTCCGCTACCTTGGTAGACTCGGAAGCAAAATTTGGAATTATTATTGTGACGATTTTACCGAGTGATTAGGGGAAATTCATACTTCAAAAATCATTAAAATACGTGAATAAAGCACATACTTATGCGTGACTCGTCATGAAGAGCAATAAGACCCAACTTGTTGATATGTTATTAATATAAATGATCGCGGAATTGCCCTCTGGTGATCCGTAAGAGGATTGTGAAGTCAGGAAACCTACGTAATTAAAGTAATTAAGTAATTAAACGTGCTCAAAGACTATCTGGGGATAGGTTGTTGCTCTCCTTTCCAATACTAATAGACGTTCGTTTTTTTTCGATTTTTTACACATACTCACAGTACTGTGCGATGGTCACGCGCGTTTTAAACCCTCCAATCACGCTTTTTTTCAACGCTCCGTTTTTCGAGGCGCGAAGCGCGGAGTTTTTCATAATGCATTTTAGATTACGTTGCTAGGGATAATTTAACTTTTGTATTATACCTACCTGCAACTAACGGTTCTGCACCAAATTTTGCTAAAACATTTTCCATGCTTTTGGCTTATTATTTTCAATAATGAACCTTTGGAATCGACCAAGAAAAAAAAAGTTAACCCCCTCAAAATTTTTTGGTTTACGTTTCAAGGTACGTAGAATCCGAAAATCGAATAAAAATTTGGCCGTCCGTCTGCCGTACGCGGCATTTTCCTCACTTAGCATTGACCGATTTTGATGAAATTTGGTATGTAGGCTCCATTTGGGGTCTAGTTGTGCCCCGAAGATTTTAGTTGATGTAGGTCACTTCTAAGGGTTAAGAAATAAGGTATGAAATTTTGAAAACGCCCTAGCTCAAACAAATTTTGATGTAAAGGTATTGTTTTTACATCAATTTAAGATAGTATAGAATTTTTGAGACCACGCGGAGCCCTGTAGGACAAACCGTTCGCTCCCTACGAGAACTTAAGGGTTAAACTTACGATAAATCAGAAACACGAGTGTGAATCGCAAAAGAGGCCTAATCTCCGATCAAATTTTAGCTGACCGAAATGAAAGTTTTTCTTCATGTTGGTTGGTGGTGACATTGGCAAAGCTGTGTTCTTTACAGAAGAGTGATCTATATTGAAAAAATAATAAACCTTTGTGTAATAATTTGCAGCGTTTTTTTAGTGAGTTCCTTTTTAAAAGCTTTTATTTAGTTTCACCTGTCCCGTAGTCTGTCCGTCATCAAATCTTGCAAGTTAAATTTGATCCACTTCCCAGTTTGATAAATAAATATGAATTTGATCCAATAGAGCTGAAATTTTGCATGCATGTATGAATCGGATGACAATGCAATATTATTCATTTTCTGAGACCATCTTTCAATTCATAGGGGACCATTCTTCAAAATACTAGGAAGATAGGTGGTGACAGTGGCCGTCATATCTGGCGTTCTATTGAGATTTTTATTACGGAAACTGGGCCATGTGTTCTAGACACGCCTTGTTTACATCATCAAATTTTTGAGAATTTTTAACTTTGAAATTTTCAAATTGCCACGGTTTTTTGTGTTTTTCTCAAAATAGTAAAAATGTCACATGTGTCGTTTCTGTAATAACAGATTCAATTAAACTCGTCCACGGCAGACTCTACGGTCAAGCATATCAGCCATATCCTGCCAAGCAGTTGTAAATTGGAACTTGGCGGATTTATTTTGGTACACGTCGTAAAACTGTTTCTACCGTCTTCAAAGCTTTTGTTGGCATTCCACTTTGTTATTTTAACAGTGTGTGAGGGTTCATCGGTATAATATCAAAATATGCTGAGATCCGAAGTTTTCCGTAGGCTCATCCCCGTTGCTCCTGGTTTCAGAATAACAGGCGGAGAGCTTTTCGAACGAGTTGTCGCCGACGATTTCACGCTGACGGAGAGAGATTGCATCCTCTTCATGAGACAAATTTGCGAAGGCGTCTCGTACATGCATTCGCAGTCTGTTGTTCATCTAGATCTCAAGGTAAATAATCATATTTGTATAAATGGCCGTCCTATTTGTATATTACGAGCTCTTGATGTCAATTTGAGTAAATAGACTTGATTCCAGTTTAGCTAAGCGTCTCTGTGAGTATACTTTTCAGAATAACAAGCCTACAAGTACCTACCGAACTCCCTTCAGGGTGGAAGCTTTGATAACGTGGAATCATCAATTCTATTTTTTACTTCCCATTTTCTAGGACGTCCCACAGTAAGACTTGGACGTCCTTGTGCGATTAATCTGTGGTAAAGTTGGACAACACTCAACAGAAAAAAATAACTACACACTAATTATAAGTTTTAGACCATTCTGAATCCAAATCCGCGAAAAAACATAGGTGAATGTCTGTGTGTGTATGTGACAAAATCTTGTGTCGTCTGCCTATACTCTTGCCTTTATTTAAAGAGCTCTGGACCGCGGGTTCCAAAACCCCTTCCCTGCCAAGAGGTGGCAACGTTGCAAGGTGCTCACCTTGGGGTCTCAACTCACAACCCTTCGCGGTCAAAACCCATCATCCCTCTTCCTTCTTCCTCTTCTATCAACATACAATTTAATTATTTATCGTTCGGTGAACATTTTTTGTAATTTAAATTCGTAACGTACTAATTATTCTGATGAAAATGAGTCCAAATTTCCTGTAATTCGGCGAAGAGGGCGTAATTCGTTTGGGTGGATTGGCCGGGAGAGGGCTGCTGAGTTTTAATCGTACCTGCCTCGAGTTTATACTCGATATGTTCAATTTTTCTCGCTGATCACGATTTTGGTGATGGGATGATCGAAATAATTTGTGAATCAAGTGTGCATTTGCAGAAGAGGGTAAACTGTTGGGGGGTTGGGGGGGTTCACGGTCGGAGGGGTCGCGCAGGTATACCTCGACCTTCTGCTGGGGCTCGGGTTCTTGCAGCGATGCCGAACCTTCGGGGCCTTCAAAAATCCCAGAGCTCTTTAAATAAAGGCAAGAGTATAAGCCCCAAATTTCTAACCGATTTTCGTGGTTCTTTTTTTTTTGTTCAACGCGGAAATCTATCTAGTTGTGCACTACGTCGCCGGAATTTCGAATTTTGCCTTTTAAGGGGGAAATGGGGAGGGGGGGGGGTTAATGCTTAAAAACCGTGCGTTTGCGAGCATAATCTTCTGAACTCTGTTCGGGCCTCAATTTCCAACCTATTTGCGTGTTGCTTACTATTTCACCAAATTATCAAAATTCGCAAGGGGAGGGGTGAGTGGGGGGATAATATTCTCAAAATATCCGATTTTTCAATACTTCGGTTCCTTTATAGCTTAATAATTGTACCCAGGCTTTGAAATTGAGGAAATATTCTCATTATACCTCCTGATTTTCATGAATTATTCTCTGTACCACCATAGTGTGTAACAATATAGGTTGAATTTCAGATTGAAATTCGCCTAATTGTTCATAAGTTAGTCAGAGGAGGGTGTGACGACCCTACCCCTTCAAACCAGCGATTAGATTAATCGGCCGGCCTGAAGGGAATATCGATTCATATCTCTATGAATCAAATATCCCCTTAGGCGTAGCTACAACAAATCAAATCGGTTTGTCCCTTCTGTAAAAGTAGGATCGTCACACTCCTCTCCCTAAAACATACTTCTGGGTTTCAAACAGAAGTATGTTTGAAAACAAGTCAAAGGGACTGATAATAGCATGAAGCCCAGGAAAGGACGTCTGGAAGCTTCAAGGGAATTCCTCCATCGTAATGGTACTATTGCAAAAGAAGAAGAAGAAGAAGAATGCCACGAATGGGTCATTTATGCCACGAATGGGCCATTTATACATAAAAGAATAAATCAATGGAACAGAGGAGAAAGCAAACTAAATAAAGAATACGAACGATGAAACATTCAAGTGTAATGATTGAAAAGGCAAATGCAGAAAAGGCTTATATAAAAGAAAAACGTAATTGAAATCAATAAAATGCCAGATTGGCAAAGCCTAACAAGAGATTGAATCTTATTGCCGGATTGGCGATATTTAATGAATGAATATAATTTATTACAGAGATTCCTTCTGGATATCTCTTTGAGTGATTCCTTCTGGAATACCCAAGAAATAGTGGAGGGGAAATGATGAAATAAAGTCAGTGCATTTCCACCGAACCACGCTCTGCTACCATGTAACAATATAGATTGAATTTCAGATTGAAATTCGCCTAATTGTTCATAAGTTAGTCAGAGGAGGGTGTGACGACCCTACCCCTTCAAACCAGTGATTAGATTAATCGGCCGGCCTGAAGGGAATATTGATTCATATCTCTATGAATCAAATATCCCCCTAGGCGTAGCTCCAACAAATCGGGAACAAACCAAATCGGTTTGTCCCTAAATGAGTCTAGCCCCCAGCAATCCTTGTGGGGTTTCAGCGCTACCTCCGCCACTTCAACGAACTACCATTCCTGATAACCATGACTACCATTTTAAAGATTGTTGTCTCGTAATCGTTTTTGTTTTTGATATTTCTATAGCATGAACCAGTGACGATTTTGGAGATCAGCTTTGAAATTGAATGAATTTTGGCACGTTTCGACACTTGGCATCATTTTCAAGTCCATAACTGTTCAGAGAGAAACAATAAGAGAAACGAAAACGAATATGAGAAACGAAAAGGATTACGAGACAACAATCTTTAGAATGGTAGTCATAGTAATCAGGAATGGTAGTTCACTGAAGTGGCGGGAGGTATCGCTGAAACCCGACAAGGATTGCTGGGGGCTAGACTCTCATTTTGTCCCTCCTGTAAAAGTAGGATCGTCACAAGTGGTGCCACTATGGTGCCAGAACACCTTAAACCGCATATTTCGTGGTTTTTTTTTGTGTGTTTCTCCTTGAACACGGATGTGAACTTCGACGAACTTCCTACCAAAACTAACAGATGTAAGTTCAACGTTACGACGTATTTCCGCTTTGGTGTCAGACTGGCACCAATGGTGGTGGGGGGGGGGGGACTCGAATTCGCATGTTGGGTATCGTAGATCATGGATTTCAAAATGCTCTTCAAAGTCGAGGCTACCATGCCGTTAGAAATGTTATGGTGGACAAGGGTGCGGTGGGGAGGGGGGGGGAGACCACTATTTCTTGCCTAAAATACTAAATAAATTACATCGAGTGAAACAGTTTTATCGCCTACCAACTGGTTTAAATTGACCTAAGTAATGCTCACCCACATTTTTTTTTAAATAAAATAGGAGGTCTTAAATGAGTTGATATGCAAACTCCTTCCACTGCGACCAACAAGATCTATTGTGGAGTGCCTCCAGGCTATGTTAGCCCACTAAGAAGGGTTTACTGAACACCTTTTTGGCAAAGCAGAGAAGATCGGTGTAGGTCACCTTAGAGATGGTGTCAGGAGCCAAGACATCACTTCCGAGGATTGTGTATCTAGCTCGACCCAGTGCTTCACAGTGCCAGATGATGTGTTCGGCATCTTCCGTTTCCATGTCGCAGAAGCGGCAGATGTCCGTTGTTAGTTTGCCTATCTTCTTTAGGTGATAGCGAAGTGGGCAGTGACCTGTTAGCAGACCCACAAGTATTCTGACGTCCTTCTTAGGCATAGCTATAAGTTCTTTAGCCCGTCTTAGAGAACGTCACAAATAGATTTGCCTGTCTCAGGCCTGGGAGGTTCTGCCAGTATTCTACTCGCTCATTTCTTTCCCAGTTGTTAACCACATTCTGTAAGCAGCTTTTGGTGGTTCCCAGGAATGGTTCCGGCCCAATTGGCAGGGACTCTGAGCCTCTTTTCGCAAGACGATCAGCAGTTTCATTACCCTCATGTCCAGGAATCCAGAGTAGGGTGACCTGGTTGTCCTGGGCCACAGTTTTAAGGGTATTCAGGCATTCCCAGACCAGCTTCGAGGTTATAGTATAAGAAGCAATGGCCTTCAGGGCAGCCTGACTGTCTGACAAGATATATACTCTGGCTTTGTTTAGATGCGTGTTCAGCATTTCTTCTGCACAAAGTTCGATTGCATGGACCTCTGCCTGAAAGATTGTGGCATTCGTCCCAAGGGACTTTGCAAGGCTTTCCGAAGGGCCTTTAATGCCTATGCCAGATCTTCCACACATGACTGATCCATCTGTATACCACACAAGAGAGCCCGGTGCAAGGTTGGGCACCCCCTTTTTCCAGTGGTCTCTATATAGAATGCATGCATTACTTAACAATATGTTTTAAAAATAATTTTTCAATTTTTATTACATTTCTTTATTTTATTTACTTATTTTATTATTATCATGTTTTGTTAAATAGCCCGAAAACATAATGTGCACGACGAGAGATTCACACGACATCAAGCTGATCGACTTCGGATTGGCTCAGAAGCTGAGTGGGGACCAACCGGTGCGGGTGATGTTCGGAACACCGGAATTCATCGCACCGGAAATCATCAATTACGAGCCAATAGGAACACAAACTGATATGTGGTCCGTCGGCGTCATTTGTTACGTCTTGTAAGTTTCCGTATTTGCATTTTCATTGTGGGTTTCGACAAACAGGTGTAATGCAAATAAGTATAATATTATTGTATCACAAGCAGCGAGGTTTACTCTGAGTTCGTAAAACATAATTAGTAATTGAATAGGTGGCTGGAGCATCGTTCAATGTTACTTTCAGGCAAAATCGGTTTTTGGTTGAACAACGTTCATTGTGAAAAGGAGGATCAGAATAATATTCTGATATTATTTACGTATTATGTAAGAATATTAGTTCCGACAATGTCCGATACACTGCGCAGACAGCTGGTTTCATGGCGATCCGGTTTCCATGTTGTTACGACGCTTAGCGTGAAGGGAACTGCTGCATAACCAACGGAACAACGTTCAATGTATGCGCGATGAGAGAATTTGAAATTAAAAGGAGATTTTCATTAATCACAGCGTTCCTGAAAAGTAGAGTTTTTTAACATTGAACGTTGCTCCAGCCACCTATTCAATTATCAATTGCTGAGTCGCCAAAACAGAGTGGCTAGCCCATTCAACCCCGATGACATCATATGATGTCAGGGTGGAATTTCGGTCGGCCCGGTGACAGCATATGATGCCATGGCTCACAGGTTACCTCTATCTCTTCAAAAATGTTGGCTGAGGCCTGGGAAGGTTATATAACCTTGGCCTGGCAGTTTTCCCGTTAGCACCCTTTGCTCGACCTAGATAACACGATGGATTGTGGAAATCAGCTGTTTTGCGCCTTTACCAGCCTCCTGTTGCATGGCCCCTCCAGTTCTCCCATTCCTCGCATTTCGGACGTTTATTTCGAGTCATCATTCATCCCGAGAAAGATTTTATTGTTTTTTCGATCGTGAGTTCATGAAAGTAGAGGAAGGTAAACGGAAAAAACAAAAGATTCCAGCAACAAATCAGGAACTTCCATCTCGTCATATCAACCCCAACCCAGCACATCCTACGGTGATACACATGATACACATCCCTGTGGCGATGACATCATATGATGACATTTCGAAAAAATACATAAAAACTGCTTTTTTCGTTTACTATAGCAATGAAGCACTCTTTCGAGAAGAAAATACGCCCCCTATTGCTTTTATCCGTGTGACGTCACACAGAATGGATGTATCGATTCTTCGACTAATCGAACAGTTATTCGAATTTTGCTGAAAAGCGGCCATGTTGACTCCTTTGTAAACAAAGATTGTATGGACGGTTTTTCATTATGCCAATTTATGCGGTTATTAGTTGCTCTTCTCGTCACGGAAGCGGTATTTAATTTTTTGGTTTGCCAAAAGTGATTAGAAACAGTGTGGAAAGACAAGAGAACTTTCCGAAAAAATAAGAATATCAGCCTTTTGGCGTCGCTGATTCCCAGCATTCCTGACAACCATGTTCGATGAACTGACTTAATTCCCATCGTTGTAAACAAAGATTTTTTCATTAGTCATGCCGATTTGTGCGGTATTAGGCTGCTCTTCCCGTCACGGGAGCAGTATTTCGTTATTTGGTTTGCCAAAAGTCATTAAAAGCCAGTGTGAGAAGACAAAAGACCTATCAGAAAAAAGAAGAGCAAGGCGAATCAATCGCAATTTGAGAGGGCGACAACTTAACTCCAAACAAATACTAGTTTGTTCTCGGCATTTCATCACCGGTAAGAATAAAAATACATCACATTTTAATGTGCTAACGTTACTTCAGTCATCAGTAGTTAGGTAGTACCTAATAATAGAATACCTACCCTCATTGGACGAGCTTCACACAATGTTTTTGTTTGTGTCCAAGTGTTTTGATTTGTACAAAGTTCCCAGGAAGATAATTTCGAACCAATTTGCGTGATTGTTTTGAAGTTCAATTAGGTAGTAAATGATCGGTGTAAATATGCACTTCATCTCCTGAATTTCAAAATTCATGTGCAGGGAGAGGAAGTAGGAAAGTGAGGAATGTGATGTTTTCGGAAAGATGTGTAGTTACGTTGCCTCAACAAATTATGTTGACTGGTTTATTCGTTAAGTTAATTACCTTCTTAAGTGGGCATTTAAGTAGGAAGTTAATACTAATTAGTTGATACTAAGTAATTTCTGAATGATTCCAAAGTTAACTTTGGCGGAGGATGTTGGCAGGAGGCGCTGGGAGTTACAGCTGAACGAAGTTGTTTACCTACCTACCTACATACTGATTCCACCATTCAATAGCACTGGGCTAAAATCACGTATTATTAAGTATTTTTGAGTTAAAGTAAAGTTAATCAGAATGTTGGACTATAGTGTTACTTGGGTACGAAATAATGAGTTGTGAATTACAGGGTCTAAACCACCGCAGAGACGGATCTCATATTCATACCTTCTCAGGTTGTCACCTGAGAGTGAACACACATACTGAGTATTGAATTTCTTGTCAGACATCTAACCCACAAGGGAGACATAATAATAACGATTACATAATTGCTTTTAAAGAATATTATCACCATCGTTCTGTTTACATACCAAGAAACTTGGTATGTAAACAGAATAACCTTGCTGGATAGGAGCGCAAATGGCGCCCCTTCACGACCAGCTGATCGGGTCAGAGAAGGTTATGTTGAGAAGCTTTTGTTTGATATCGAAAATAATCGATTATTGAGTCTCGAGGATAAAACGAATATCGAATGTTGTGGAAGGAGCAGCATGGGCCATGGGGTGGGAGCGCGTATCGGGCTCGGGGTTGAATGGGTTAAGTGGACGGCACTGAGGTTTACCCCTCCTTCAAGACCTTCCGGTCATGCTGGTTTTGCCTAACCTGTCCTTATGCAGCATCTTTTTTCATGCCCCGTTATGATTCCATCCATCATTAGACTCGATATTTTGATATTGCAATTGCATGGAATTAGTATATTGATATTAGTGGTATATCTAAAGAAAAGTATCCTATACAAACAAACACCGTATCATGATATAATATATCATTATATACATTTGAATATTATTCAAATACGAGTAGAAAAACAAATCTTTTCACGATACCTACAAAAACTGGGTCAACTGGTTCGGGAAAATCTTATTGAAAATTATTACACAAAGGTTTTTTCTGTTTAGATCACTCGCGTACATATCTTTCATGTACCTACCTGGAAAACCATGTAAGTCGAGTTTATCAAATTTTACAGGGGACACTATACTCTTGCCTTTATTTAAAGAGCTCTGGACCGCGGGGTTCCAAAACCCCTTCCCTGCCAAGAGGTGGCAATGTTGCAAGGTGCTCACCTTGCGGTGAAAACCCTTGCGGTGAAAACGGTCACAACCCTTCGCGGTCAAAACCCATCATCCCTCTTCCTTCTTCCTCTTCTATCAACATACAATTTAATTATTTATCGTTCGGTGAACATTTTTTGTAATTTAAATTCGTAACGTACTAATTATTCTGATGAAAATGAGTCCAAATTTCCTGTAATTCGGCGAAGAGGGCGTAATTCGTTTGGGTGGATTGGCCGGGAGAGGGCTGCTGAGTTTTAATCGTACCTGCCTCGAGTTTATACTCGATATGTTCAATTTTTCTCGCTGATCACGATTTTGGTGATGGGATGATCGAAATAATTTGTGAATCAAGTGTGCATTTGCAGAAGAAGGTAAACTGTTGGGGGGCTGGGGGGGTTCACGGGCGGAGGGGTCGCGCAGGTATACCTCGACCTTCCGCTGGGGCTCGGATTCTTGCAGCGATGCCGAACCTTCGGGGCCTTCAAAAATCCCAGAGCTCTTTAAATAAAGGCAAGAGTATAAAAACTAAATAATTCAGTTTTCATTCCACATGAAATAAGTTTTTTCGTTCCATTCCTTAAAACTGGTGGTAACAGTAGTATTTCGAAGAGCCTGAGACTAACTTCATCAAAATTTACTTCAGCGAACGAAAAAAAATGGACTTACATGCTTTTACCCAGCCTTTGACACCCGATTTACATGGTTTTCAATTTGATTTTTATGAAAATATACCCAGCTTGGGTTATTTAATTATTAGGAATATTATTAAATTTTGTTCCCCAGGTTTCAAGGTTACACAAAATACTCAAATCGATGCAAAAGGAAAATATTTAAATGAAAATTCATAGGCGTTGACTAATACGCAGTCCAACTTATAAGGCTCCTTGAGTCAAAATGACAGTCTTCAGTCTCAATATTACTAGAGTTGAGCAATAAATTGGGTTAGAGATGAACTGGATATTGGTTGGGGATGGGCATGGATATACGTTAGGGATGGGCTGGGTATAAGTTAGGAGTTGGGATAGGTCAGGGCTGGGTTGGGGATGAGTCAGGGAGGGGATAGGTTAGGGGTTGGAGATAGGTCAGGGCTGGGTTGGGGATGAGTTAGGGAGGGGATAGGTTAGGGGTTGGAGATAGGTCAGGGCTGGGTTGGGGATGAGTTAGGGAGGGGATAGGTTAGGGGTTGGAGATATGTCAGGGCTGGGTTGGGGATGAGTTAGGGAGGGGATAGGTTAGGGGTTGGAGATAGGTAAGGGCTGGGTTGGGGATGAGTTAGGGAGGGGATAGGTTAGGGGTTGGAGATAGGTCAGGGCTGGGTTGGGGATGAGTTAGGGAGGGGATAGGTTAGGGGTTGGAGATAGGTCAGGGCTGGGTTGGGGATGAGTTAGGGAGGGGATAGGTTAGGGGTTGGAGATAGGTAAGGGCTGGGTTGGGGATGAGTTAGGGAGGGGATAGGTTAGGGGTTGGAGATATGTCAGGGCTGGGTTGGGGATGAGTTAGGGAGGGGATAGGTTAGGGGTTGGAGATAGGTCAGGGCTGGGTTGGGGATGAGTTAGGGAGGGGATAGGTTAGGGGTTGGAGATAGGTCAGGGCTGGGTTGGGGATGAGTTAGGGAGGGGATAGGTTAGGGGTTGGAGATAGGTAAGGGCTGGGTTGGGGATGAGTTAGGGAGGGGATAGGTTAGGGGTTGGAGATATGTCAGGGCTGGGTTGGGGATGAGTTAGGGAGGGGATAGGTTAGGGGTTGGAGATAGGTCAGGGCTGGGTTGGGGATGAGTTAGGGAGGGGATAGGTTAGGGGTTGGAGATATGTCAGGGCTGGGTTGGGGATGAGTTAGGGAGGGGATAGGTTAGGGGTTGGAGATAGGTCAGGGCTGGGTTGGGGATGAGTTGGGGAGGGGATAGGTTAGGGGTTGGAGATAGGTCAGGGCTGGGTTGGGGATGAGTTAGGGAGGGGATAGGTTAGGGGTTGGAGATAGGTAAGGGCTGGGTTGGGGATGAGTTAGGGAGGGGATAGGTTAGGGGTTGGAGATATGTCAGGGCTGGGTTGGGGATGAGTTAGGGAGGGGATAGGTTAGGGGTTGGAGATAGGTCAGGGCTGGGTTGGGGATGAGTTAGGGAGGGGATAGGTTAGGGGTTGGAGATAGGTCAGGGCTGGGTTGGGGATGAGTTAGGGAGGGGATAGGTTAGGGGTTGGAGATAGGTAAGGGCTGGGTTGGGGATGAGTTAGGGAGGGGATAGGTTAGGGGTTGGAGATAGGTAAGGGCTGGGTTGGGGATGAGTTAGGGAGGGGATAGGTTAGGGGTTGGAGATAGGTAAGGGCTGGGTTGGGGATGAGTTAGGGAGGGGATAGGTTAGGGGTTGGAGATAGGTCAGGGCTGGGTTGGGTTAGAGATTCAATTGAATTCAATTCAATATCTTTTTTTATTGTTATCATAAGAGGTACAGAACAATCGTCAACATTTAGTAGGTTATAATCTAAAATTTAAGGTATATATCTTGAAGAAAATAAAACTCATTTAACACTGTGATAAAAATAAATAAAAAGACGTGAAGCAGGAACATATGTGGATTAGGAACTTATGTGATCGGTCAGTCCAGGAACTAAGGCATGTGTGGAACGCCACCGCGCCGGCCAGGGCGTCCCGACCGGCCCGGACCCACCCACCATGGCGGCTCCCGGGCTGCCAATCCATTTCTGGAGAGGCAGCCCTGATGAACAGCGCGGTCTACCATAGAGGCAGACCACCCATCCCCAAGAAGCACCAAGGGGGCCGCCCCGGAACCCCGGACCAACTCCCAGATGGACTAGGGATGGGTTGAGGATTGTTTAGGTATGAGATAGGGCTTAGGAATAGGTTGGAGATGGACTAGGGATGGGTTGGGTATGAGTTAGGGGTTGGTATAGGTCAAGGCTGGGTTAGGGATGAGCTGGGGATGGGTTATAGATGAACTAGGGATGGATTGAGGATAGGTTAGTATAAGTTAGGTTAGGGATAGGACAGGGGTTGGGGATGGGTTGTAGATGGGCTAGGGACAGGTTGGGTTAGGGGTTATAGATAGGTCAGGGCTGGGTAGGGTATGAGCTGAGGATGGGTTAGGGATGGACTAGGGATAAGTTAGGTATGGGTTATGGATTGGTTGGGTGTGGGTAAGGGGTTAAGGATAGGTCAGAGCTGGATTTCAGCAAAATCAGCATTACAGCTAGGTTACAGCGTGAGCTGCTCACTTTTATGAAGGTCCACACGGGACTTACATGGTTTTCCGGCGAAAAAAGAGGTAACCGACTTAGGCGTTTTTTGTATGCCTTCTGGATAAAAAACTATTCTTCAGATTGGAAAACGGCTTCACTAAATGAATCAAGCGACCCTAATTTACCTAGAGAGCTCAAAACCTTATTTTCGCAAAAATACCGACTTACATGGTTTTCCAGGTATATGTTATACACCGTATAACATAAAGAACAAGAATTTTTTAAACTTTTACCTCTTCCATTCTCCCACTACATATCTGTCTCATAAGAATTTATTTTATTTTTTTATTTTTATAATATTGGGTCAATAACCTATTCAGTGTTATGCAAAACCAAATCAAAATCCAACATCTATTAGCAAAGGAACTTGCAATTCGATGTCGGTACCTATTATTAACAACTTGTTTCAAGTTTAATGTTCGAATAAAAGTGTTGAGAATTGTAGTACTGAATGTGACTGTTGTTCCTGCAGACTCTCCGGACTGTCGCCTTTCATGGGCGACAATGACGCGGAAACCTTCGCGAACATCACTCGAGCCGAATTCGACTTCGACGACGGTGACTTCGACTCGATATCCCAGACGGCCAAAGATTTCATCTCCGAACTTCTCGTCAAGAGGAAAGAGTACGTATTCTCACCAATATCGTCATTTTACAGTGACATCATTTTACTCCTGCAAAGTAAATCGAAAGGGTTTTATTTTCACAGCAGATATACAGTTATTGGTAGGTATTAGTTGAAGATATTGACACGATATGACCTACATATCCCCCGTTTTTTTCGAATTTGTAACCCCTAAATGAAGTTTTTATTTTGTGAAAAAATGAAATTGTCAAGATAACCCTTCTCAATAACCAATGTCTAGTCGAATAGTTGAAAATTCTTAAATCGAGTCACACTGAATTTCGAATTTTGCCTTTTAAGGGCCGAAGGGGGGGGGGGGGGTGAACTCGAATTCGCATGTTGGGTATCGTAGATCATGGATTTTAAAACGCTCTTCAAAAGAGAGTTACAGCGGGCCAAGATACGTACAAAACCGCGAGACACATCGAAAACGCGAGCCTCGCGCATGACTTGAGGTTCACAGAAGATGGTTGACTCGGCCCTCTCGCATTTTCGACGTGAGATAACCTACTAGGTCAACTCCTTGTTTTTGTGGCTGAGCTAATGGCCGATCATTTCAGCTGATCATTCTGTTTCTTTCATTTTGAAGAGTTTCGGTGAATCTTTTGCGAGGTCTTTATCTTCGGGGTCGCGGTAAAGTGAATTGAAGATTGAAGAATTGATCCCTTATACATTTCGCTTGAAGTGAATATTGCTCCCTTATCCATTTCGGTCTGTTGCGGCGTCTGAAGTGTGGATGGCAGATGTTCGATCTCAATGACATCAGTTGGACGATCAATCTCTCGTTTCTCGATCTCTTCCCCATTGAAGGCAAGTGTCCTCTACCTTTTTGAACGACTTCTTATTTATTTTAGTTCGAAAAGGTAATATTGGAATATAATACGAAAAGATTGATTAGTCCGAGGTCGATCATAAACTACCAATCTCGTTGAATTCGGTTGTCTGTCATCTACTCCTCAGACAAGGGGATGGACTGAAATGCACGATTAGGTGCTCACATTCATTTTGCATTTATTTATTTATACTTTTAAGATTATTTTGGGTAATAAACGAGCGTACTTCATTGATTTCCTTATATTTTCCTTCCTGTTTTCCTTTATCGGTTCAACAAAAACAAAAACCGTAGATTGAGTTGACGTTACCTAAAAAAAAAAGAAAAAAACGTTGAAAAACCGACGTGACAAGAGAAAGTTTTTGGCAACCACTAATGGGCCAACATGAAACTCACAAAGCACGGAGTTTGCGGGTGACGATGGATTTGCCTCCCGACATCAGCGGGCGACGATGAAAGGGTGCCACCAGACAGTCACCCGTTCCTCGAGGCCCACCGTGATGAGCGCCTCTATTCCCCCCCCCCCTGGCCAAAGTTGACGTGCTTCCTCCTTCAACTGGGTAGCATCCTCTGTTGCTCGCGCTAGTCTCCTCCTCACGGGGCCCGTCAGATTTTGACACCAAAAACTCTCTGTTGAAAAATCTAAAGCAACGTCAATCACGTGAGCCTGGACGTGAGACTCACGTCGGAAAGTTAGCATCCACTCGATGCTCGCCCTAGCAGCTTCTCACGTCTAAATGGTTCCAAATGTTGCTTCAACTCTCTATTGTCGAGGCTCCCATGCCGTTAGAAACGTTATGGTGGATATGGGTGAGTAGGGGGGGGGGAGACCACTATTTCTTGCCTAAAATACTTAATAAATTACTTCGATTGAAACAGTTTTATCGCGTACCAACTGGTTTAAATTGACCCATTGCTGATCCGATGGGACGTCCCCTGGAATGCATGCATTACTTAACAATATGTTCCCCATTTGTTAACCACGTTCTGTGGACACCTTCCCCGACCAGTCGCAGTAATAATTGAACTCCATTCATTCTAACATTGATTGTTGATAAATTTTGATTGAATGATTTCAGAGATCGACTAACAGCTGAAGAATGTCTAGCGCATCGGTGGATGAGTCAAGAAGACACGGAAATGAACAAAGTCGCTCTGTGCACAGATAAATTGAAGAAGTTCATAATTCGGAGGAAATGGCAGGTGAGCTCGATCATCTCAGGTGAACCTTTCTCAATAACGAACCGTCGAAAATGTGATAACTTCCTTTTTTTTAAACTGAATAAAACTCATTGTATGAATCAGAAAGTTTGTAATTTGGTTTTTAAAATGTAGGTGCACTACTGAAGTCTGGTTTTACATAGTTTTGAAGATAAAAACACGTCGGTGACGCCCCCCGTTCTCAATTCATTCAAGATACCGATTTCTGGCGCCCCTGCTTGAGATGAGGCGTTCTGGGAAGTGTTCCCTCAAAACAGCCATCGAAGCCCTTGCAATGTGTGCTGTTGCACCGTCTTGTTGGAAATTAATGTCCAAACAACAACAACAACAAAATCATGTAACACTCAACAACAAGATGGCTGTTCTGAGGGAAAAACTTCCTAGAAGGCCTCATCTAGATCAGGGGCGGTTTGCAGCGGCAGTATCTCCCATTTGGTCCCCTCGTGATTTTTCTTTGGGTGTTTAAGATGGTCTCAGTCGATTCCTCGTTAGTATTTTCGTGAATTACAGTTTGTTGTGTTTGGCGTGTCGGCGAGTGAAGGAGACGACCTTCTCGCTGCGGCGTTTTGACTTTACTTTAACTCCTACTCAACCTAAGAGAGACTGTCCCTATCCTATCATGCAGTACTGTCGCATCGGCGGGTCAGACCCATACCGGCATGCGGAGTACTGTGAGATGCGGGCTAGCTCGTCAGCCTCGGCGGTTCATAACCACACCGACGGGAAGACGAGATATTTGCTTGGTTGAGCCTACAGCTTCGAGGAGATACCTTGATGAAGGAGAAGTTGGAGAGCGAAATGAACTAGGCGAGAACTGGACTAGATTGGCATACTCGAGCATCCCTGAGTGAGCTTATATACTAGTGTGATTGGTTGAGGGAGAGAGAGGTGGAAGGGTGACGTCATGCGGCGCTTACTCCCCGTACCTCGACCCTCCCTTGCGGGTGGTGGCTCACTCAGGGATCCTCTCGTACTTCTTTATTTAAGAACTAAATGCTGAATTTAAATGTGGGTCATAACATAGGTCCCCCTAGTTCTTAAAGTATAGAAGGTACATTGGAGTTGCTGAGTTCTTAGAAATTCAAATTGTACAATTTTCAGAAAATAATAAAAAATGGCCGAATGAATGTGAGGCTGATATGTTGTTTCCCTGATGGTCGTGCTGCGTATATGTAGAGGCTGCAAATGTTGTCCATCTGTATTTGGGCGGCGATGATGATTGCGACCGGCGTTGGTCGTCCCGGGTGTGATCGGCGTGAGTTCCGCCCCCGTCGTCTGCTTGCACGCTGCAGCTTACACCGTCTTCGGGTGTAAGTGAAATGAATAAAAGTTGCCCGGACCGAAGTTTGGAAAATAATGCCCGGTCTTTGCGACCTCTACGTCGGCGAGACTTCGGCCCGGGTCTTTTAGGAATGGAAATAGGAAACGGTTTGATTAAGGAGCGGACTGTGAAGGAAATGATTTCTGAGAGTTCTTCGCCTGCTTCGATGTCCCGCCGCTGTGGTTCGACCAAGTTGGGGATATATTCCGCAAATTGGTTCGTGTTTTTGGCGTGGTAGAATTGAGCTATCACGTGCGCCCTTTTTCGGAAGTGCGGGAGGTCAATTGGGACGACCTTCCATGTTGGCTGGATTCTTGGCTGCGGGTTGTATCTGACGTGTTCGCAGTGCGTTGAAGTTGTGGCCGATAGCGAGTGCTTCCTGGCTCGAATGCGTCGAGCAGTGTTGAGTGGTTGCGGGCTTTTGGCCTGCGGCGACCTCTGCGTACGACCTTTTCCTGGGCTGGCGGAGGCTGTAGGCTTCGTTTCTCTCTTGAGTCCTTCGTTTGTAGTGGAAGGTTGTCGAAGCTGCTGTTTCGCTGGAAGCGGTGGATGTCTCAAACCGGCCGGTTTCGTCGGGTTGAATATCTCCCTTAGTTCTTGTTGAGTGAAGAGTAGGTTCATGGTTCTCGTCGGACTTCTGCTTGGTAGTGCGCTTGCAATGGAGGAGGTCCGATGTGTGTGAGAGCTGAGCGTTGAATGTCTCGGTGGAGTCGGCCGCTAGAGGTACCTCCTGTGTACCTGGAGTGGGGGGAAATTCGTGGGCCGGCCTACACCTGTGGAGGGAGACTGTTAGATCTGTCCCCTCCACTCTAATGGTAGCTGTTCGTTCATCCAGTCGGATGACGTCATAGGGCCCCGAGTAAAGGGGTTTCAACCCTTTTTTCATCCCTTCTTCTTTAAGGTACATTTTTTTGGTTTTTGTGAAAGAAGCAGGGAATTGGTGTTGTATTTTCCCGGGTTTGTCGGACGTTGTTTTGTCCTCGATTTGTGTAGGTAGGGGTTGAAACACGTCCGCTGGAAGACGTAGGGGCGCGCGAAATATGCGTTCGGCCGCGCTGTATCCATCAGAGTATCTTATCGTGGTTCTTAGGCCGAGTAAGATCGTAGGTAAATCCTTTGACCAAGACGGAGAAGTAGCGGCCGTGCGTAAGGCGTTCTTGAGATCGCGATGCCACCTTTCAATTTTGCCGTTGGCTTCCGGATGGTAAGCGGTAGTACGGATCCGTTGTATTCCGAATTTTTTGAGAAATTCTGAAAATTCAGAACTTTCAAATTGTCTTCCTTGATCTGAGGTAAGGAAGAGTGGGCATCCGTATCGTGCTATCCAATTCTTTGTGATATTGTCGATAACCGCTTTTGTTGTGATTGTACGGAGCGGGACGCATTCGGGCCAACTGGTATTGCGATCGATCATTGTTAGAAGATATTTATATCCTTCTGATTGTTCCAACGGCCCTACTATGTCAACATGGAGATGTTCCAGCGGCTGCGCGAAATCAAATTGTTGTGGTGACGTTTTCGGGTGTCTAAATTCTTTGAATTTAGCACAACGTTCGCAGGCCTGGACCCAATTGCGTAGGTCTGTGTTCATTCGCGGCCAAAATGCTCTAGCTCTTATAATGTCCCTAGTAGCTCGTATTCCAGGGTGGCTTAGAGCGTGATAATGTTCGAACATTGACCGTCGTAATGTGGTTGGAATGTAGGGTCGCGGAAGTTCACCCGATGTATCGCACCATATAGTTTTGTTGATGGACGGAACGTTTGTTTTTTCTAATCGTTCGTTGTTGATTAGATTGCGGAATTCAGTCGATTTGTCGTTCTGTTGTTCTTGTGCGATTGAGGCGCCTGTCGGGAATGTAGTCAATTCACTGAGCTCCGGTTGTGATGGTCGTGAAAGCGCGTCGGCCACTATGTTTGATGTGCCCGGAGTGTAACGAATGTCCGTCGTAAATTGACTTATAAATTCCATTTGACGTAGGCGTCGAGGTGATGCAGTTTTCCTGTCTTGATGTAGAGAGGTGGTTAACGGTTTATGATCGGTTACTACGTGAAATTCTCGTCCTTCAATGAAATCTCTGAAGTGCTTAATTCCTTCGAAAATGGCGAGTAGCTCTTTGTCGAAGGTTGAATATTTCATTTGAGCAGGAGCGAGAGTTTTCGAAAAAAATCCTAATGGTTCGGATTTTCCGTTGATTGTTTGCTGTAGTACTGCTCCGATACCGTTATCTGATGCATCAGTAGTTAGTGACAGGTGGCCCGTGGATGCTGGATGGGCTAGCATCGCTGCTTTTTGTAAGTCTGACTTACATTGTTGAAACGCTTGTTTGCGTTTATCTGTCCATTCAATGGGTCGTTTGTCCTTCTTTTTTGAAGGTTGAGGGATTGCTTCGACCAATGGCTGTTGATGGACTGCTGCGTGTGGGATATGACGGCGGTAGAAGTTGAGCATACCTAAAAACCGTCGTAGATCCGTTACTGTTGCGGGTAGCGGAAATGTTGTAAGGTTGTCCACTTTTTTCGGAAGTGGTTTTATCCCTTTGTTGTTTACGAGGTGTCCGAGACAAACTACTTCTGGTTTGGCGAGGACACATTTCTCTTTATTTACGATTAGTCCTTCGTCGGCGAAAATGTTTAGGACTTGTTGTACATGTTGCTGGTGTTCTTCTATTGAGGTTGATGCGATCAGAATATCATCGAGGAAGCAGAAGACGAAATTGAGACCTCTAAGGATCTGGTCCATATACCTTTGCCATGATTGGGCCGCATTTTTGAGTCCGAAATTCATTTTCTTATATTCGTATAGGCCGAAAGGTGTAATGATGGCGGTTTTTGGTATATCTGCCGGGTTGACATCGATGTGATGGAAAGCTCGTGATATGTCCAACGTAGAGAACACTGTGCATCCATGTAGGTGTGAGGAGAAGTCTCGTAAGTGCGGAACAGCATAGCGGTCGCCTAATGTACGTTCATTTAATCTTCTGTAGTCTCCGCAGAAGCGCCAGGTTCCATTTGGTTTGGGAACGGCGTGTAACGGACTGGCCCACGGGGATTTAGATGGGCGAATTATCCCGTCCTTTAAAAGTTGTTGGAAACTTTCTTTAGTTTGGCGGAGTTGTTCAGGATGTAAACGGCGACTTTTTGCTGTGACGGGCGGTCCTTTTGTCTCGATGAAGTGTTTCACCGATGAGAGAAGAGATGAATTCCTTTGTGCTGGTTTGTAAGAAGCCAGCATTTTGGTAAAGGCCGGGGGAGTTGCCTCCGTTGATACCCCGGTGTTGACCGTATTTACGTATCCCTTGATCGGTTGTCGAGAGTGAGGGTTATACAGGTGCCTGTTTTTAAGGTCAACGTGTAGGCCGAAATAGCTTAAAAAATCTGCTCCGATGATTGGACGTTTTACATCGGCGACGATAAAGGCCCATTCGTATACTTCGTTTTCCAGTATCACTTTCGTACGGTATTGGCCGTACGTTGTAATGGCGGTGCCGTTTGCCGCAAAGAGAAGCTGGTCATTGTTTTTCTTCCTCCATTTGAGTAAGGTGTTCGGAAGAATTGAGATGCTAGCTCCAGTGTCGATAAGGAAGGGGATATTGTTCTTCCTGCATTTCACAAACAGACGGTTTGAAACATCGGTGAAAGGAATGCCCGCCTTGTGTACAGGCGGGCTTCCTAGTTTTCCGACCAGGACACTGATTTAAAGGAGCAAGGTTTTGTGCATTTCTGTGCCTTCTTTCGGAAGGTGAAATGGTACCAACATAGCCCACCTTTACGTGCCGGTGATGTTGAGCGGCTGCGAGGACGTTGATTCGCTGGCTTTCGCGTTCGAGGTGGAGGCTTGTTTTCGACCGCTTCCGTTTGAGGTTGTGGGTCTATCTGGTGTAGTGATGCTGACCCTCTGACTTCGTGGGCTGCGTCGGCGATGGGTGCTAAAAATTCGGCGTCCTTCGTCATCCACGGTGCCAGGATGGTTTGTACCTCGATTGGGAGAGCCTTGATCCAAAAGGCCTTCGTCAGGTCCTGCGGCATGAGGTCCCCCAGTTGGTGTCGGATTTTTCGCAGGAGTTGCGAAGGTTTCTGGTCCCCCAGGTGTTGTTGTTGTGTGAGGGCCGTGATCCGTTGATGACGTGAGGGCTCGAAAATTTCTATGAGCCTAGCCTTGAGGTCGTCATAAGGCGTGACGAGTTGAGCCGCTGTGAGGTCTGCCGTTTGTACTGCGACGTCGTAGGGCAGTAGAGGGAGCGTCCGAGTGAATCTGGCCCGTTGTGTGTTGATATGCGCGCCGGTGTAGGCAGCATCGAGTTGAAGGAACCAGAGGCGAGGATCATCCCTGTAGAACGGAGGTAGTGTCAAGGGGATTGACACTTTGGCGGCTTCGGCGAAGTCAGGCTGCGGCGGTGGATCGGGGATGCCGTTGTCGTCCATCTCTCTGCGTCGAATAGGTAGTTAAAAACGTGCGGGGTCACCACTGTTGTGTTTGGCGTGTCGGCGAGTGAAGGAGACGACCTTCTCGCTGCGGCGTTTTGACTTTACTTTAACTCCTACTCAACCTAAGAGAGACTGTCCCTATCCTATCATGCAGTACTGTCGCATCGGCGGGTCAGACCCATACCGGCATGCGGAGTACTGTGAGATGCGGGCTAGCTCGTCAGCCTCGGCGGTTCATAACCACACCGACGGGAAGACGAGATATTTGCTTGGTTGAGCCTACAGCTTCGAGGAGATACCTTGATGAAGGAGAAGTTGGAGAGCGAAATGAACAAGGCGAGAACTGGACTAGATTGGCATACTCGAGCATCCCTGAGTGAGCTTATATACTAGTGTGATTGGTTGAGGGAGAGAGAGGTGGAAGGGTGACGTCATGCGGCGCTTACTCCCCGTACCTCGACCCTCCCTTGCGGGTGGTGGCTCACTCAGGGATCCTCTCGTACTTCTTTATTTAAGAACTAAATGCTGAATTTAAATGTGGGTCATAACAAAATTATTTCACAAAGGTTTATTATTTTCCTGTATAGATCACCCGTCTGTTGGGAGGGATCTCCCATGCCAAACATACGTACCTACTAGGGCATTTTTGAAAATTTCAACCACGGATCATGTGAACCAATGGAACCAAAAAATGCCCTAGTAGGTACCTATGGTTGGCAGGGACTCCAAATAATTTTCAACAAATAGTAGACTACGTATCTTTGACGTGTAGGCGTTATGGAAAACCAAGATCCTGACAGGAAGAAGTGGAGATGAGGTCTTGACACCTCAAAGGTCATTTTACTGCTAGGTACCAATAGCACTAGAGGAGGCCCAGTTAAGAAGGCCTAGAGGGGGGATTGTAGGGGGTCTCATATCCCCACTCATTACGTAATTTTTACGTAGTCTACCACTCTAGGGCTAGTAGAACTCTTTAGTACTTGGAAACCACAGACATGCTCAAACAGCATACTTGGATATTCAGGGATTTTAGCTACAGGTACATCCGAAGAGCTGGTTGATCATGAAAAACATCAATGAAATCAACCTAACAACCCCACAACAACAACAAAACTTATATGAAATCTTCATTTTCTTCTAATTAATTGAAAAAGGCAGTGGCCAAAATGTCTTTCTTCTTTCTTTGTATAATCTATAAACATCAATGTACAGCCTAGTTGCTAGTTGCAATGTACAGCAACAGCCTAGTTGCTCACTGTTTCCCCTCACAGGCACTGCCTGTCCATAAGTCCTGAAACCCCTTCAGGACCAGCATAGCCCAGACAGGCCACATGAGATGGGCGTGGCCTCCTACTCTGTGTTCGACCACCACCTCAGAACACAACAAACAACAATTGTCAAGCATATGGAAGTGCGTGGAGGAGAGGGAGAGCTGGAGAGCTGACCAACCAAAGAAGATCAGGAGAGCCAACTGTTGAGGGAGAATGGCATCACTGGCCAAAGAAATGAATGATATTCCAATGTAAGGACCTGGAGAGCTTAATCCCGTTAAAACCGCCTAGCCAGCACAGCCTTGAAGCTCTCCCCCTTGTCTCTGACACGCTCTCCCCCCGATACTGTATCGATACACCATCCTCCTGCCTCCTCTCAAGTCACTAGGTCTTTACTCAGTGGAACAGTATACCAGTGATTTTGATATTCGGCCTGCTTCCCCAATACACAGTGAGCTTCTCCCCAGCTTACATCAATGTACAGTCCAGTAAAACCCTTGAGGAGTTCGTTTAACACACACCTATTTCAACGATGTTACGGCAACATGTCGTATGACCATTGTGATGTTCGGGAATCACAATCATCACAGTGATCAGCTGATCTTGGACGCTGATGTGAGCTGCCGCTCAGCAGCTCACTGTTCCCCCTATCAGGCCATGGAGGCCAGTAAGCCCTGACAACCCCCGGGAGAGAGACCCCAGGCCGTAGAGGCCAGTAAGCCCTGAACCAACCCTCGACACAGGAAGACCCAGGCCACAGAGGCCAGTAAGACCTGATCAGCAGCAGGAGAAGGAGCTCACAGCCACACACACAAATGGGCGTGGCCATTCATCGTGCCCTCCCACCACCTTGGGCACAAAACCACCAACAACAACTGTCAAGCCAGAAAGTGAAGCCCTGATCACCCAAAGACCATCAAAACTGGGGTTTTTGACGTGGTTAGGTTGGCCAGACTGGAGAGGGGAGCAGTCAAATGGAGAAGTAGTGACCTGAACACCTCAGTCCTTTGAAGCGCGCCTAGCCAGCATTGTCTATGAAGCTATCCCCCCCGTCCGTGAAGCGTTCTCCCCCGTACCAGGTCGACCCTGTATCGAACCAGTACCAAAATCATCCTCCTGCCTCCCAGTCGACCATTGTAGGCTATAACCAGTGAGTGGTGCTCCTCAGTGAATCCGGCTTCTGTCCTGCCTCCCCTGGAACCGTCCGAAGGAACCGCGACGCGATCCAGTCCGATCCCGGCTACTCCCCCCAAGATCTACACCTCGCCTCTCATCGTGTGCGGACTCGCTCCGGTACCCCGTCACGTGAGTGAACAAAGTGAAACACCTATTTTATTGGCCAATAGTAGGTAGTTAGTGAAGAGTAACTCAGTAACCATAAGTCAAACAGTATCTGAACTGGAACATTCAAGTTGAAAACCAAAATCTTACCTGTAACTAATTTTAAGAGAGCTGTAACGCCTAGTCAAGTTAAACTAATCACATTTGCCTCTCGTAGAACGCCCTTCTGGCAGAACTGGGTCGTGGAACCCCCTAGTCTCATTTTGTTCCTAATAAATAACCTTGCATTACTCTACATTTCTTACAATCTTACCCTGGTTCTGATTCTGGTTCATGAGTATCGGGTATCGGTAACTAGGTAGTTAAATTCACTTGCACAGAAACGAGTAACGTAAAATCATTTCTTTATTTCAACAACCGATACACCGCATTGGTACAAACAGGTAACATTTACATAAATATCAAGAGTAACTTCAAAGTAGAACGCAGCCTCATCTCCCAAGCCGTATCGAGTCAAGCTACCAACGACACGTTACAAGCTAAGTATTTTTTCTATTTTTCTAGTTTAAGTTTTTTGTCTTTTCAGTTGTTCCTGGAACCGTTACACTTCCCCCTTTTAACAGTAACAGCAAAATTTAGAGTCCTTTTATTCCCGATCGGATCGATACCCCGACCAAAGGCTTACAAATTTGGTGGCAGCGGGTGGGATTCCTGCAAAGCGCGAACCCGGAACTGTATCGGACCCGAAACTTTCATTTCGGATCCGGTGTATTGACGGATCGCGTGTGGTGGCGCCCTGCACGAACCCACAAAACAAAATATTTGTGCCTAAGGTATCGGCCGATCCGATTTCAAAAAGTGTCGAAACAGGTCAGAACCAAGGGTAGTAGGTAGGTAGGACACCTCGTAACGGTAACTCCGAAAGTAGGTCACACCTCACCACTACACCCACATTCCAACGAACTGTGTCGTCACACAGGAACACTAAGACAAACCGTATCGTCATACGGGAACACACAACTACCAACCCCAGACTGAACTACGAGACAGTAACCGCTACCGAGTCGGAACCGACCGTATTGACTGTGCTGTGTTTACCTATTTTGCCGCGTCTTAAAAAGTGAAACATGGTACTTTCGGACGTCGAGGATGAGGAGGAACAACAACCCTTCAACAACAAGGAAGCGGTCGATACGCTGACTGAAACCATGAAACAGATGAACGTGTTACTCAAAAAGTATCACGAAACGACCCAAGACGGTGACAAGGATGGTATTCCACGTTCACTACTGTTAGAACTGGAACCATGGGACCCAGATACACCGGGTTCGCTGAGTGTCGGGTCATTTTTCGCAAATTTCGATACCGTAACTACCGGATTGACCCAGAAACAAAAAATGAGACTCCTGAGAACTAAAACCAGGGGAACTGCGAAACAATTCCTAATAGACAGAGACGATACCCTCGAGTATGACAACGCATACGAAGTGATACGGGACGAGATGATGAACTGGTTCATGCGCGAGAACCCGCAACATGCCGCAGCCCTACTCTGGACCATCAAGAGGAACACCTCCGAAACGCTTCGGCAGTTCGCCGATCGCATTAGAGGACTGGCTCGATGCGCCGTCCTTGAAGAAGGAACGCATCTCGACCGTCATGAGAAACGGGAATGGGTCGAGCGGAAAACTCTGAGCGCCTTCGTGAGGGGTGTCGGAAGGAAGATGAGCGCATTTCTCGTAACCAACCGACCTACATCACTCCGTATTGCCCTGGAACGAGCGGAAGAACTCGAGAACACACTAGTAGAGACTGAAGAAACGGAGGAACGATGGGACCTAGCAGCTGTATCGGGTGAATTAAGGTGCTACAATTGCGGTGGAACCAACCACTTCGCCGCCCGATGCCCCCGAAAGGATCAACCGGTACCCCGACGGGAACAGCGAGCCGGTGATGACCGCCGTAACAGGTGGAACAGTGATGAACAACGCCCAAGAACAGATGAACGACCCGCACCGCGATACCCCTGTATCTTCTGCGCTGCAATGGACCATTTTCCCGTTGACTGCCCCAAGAGTCCGCAACAAGCCATTTTCTGTAACTTTTGCGGGTGTCGGGAACACCTAGAAGAGAGCTGTCCCCGGAAACGGAAATTACTACCCGTGTCGCAACCAATCGCCGACCCGAAACATGTGAATGAGGTCAACCGCTATAAGTCACAAGAACCGACTAATCTCCATGTAACGGCCGTGGAACGACCTATGATACGAACACTCAAAGTGGAAGTGGGTCTCGGGAATGAAACCCGTAACATGCTCATAGACACCGGAGCCGCCTTATCGGTACTAGCGAAACCGGTATCGGGAATCCCGATGACCCCGACAAAAATCATGGCATGGGGAGCGGACGGGGCCCTATTACCCTTCGCCGGGGAACAATGTATTGACACCCGTATCGGTAAATACCGTTTCAAACATAACTTCCTCGTGTTCGCTCGGAAGGGTGCGACCCTCGACTTACTGGGTCTAGATGTACTCAGACGGGTTCCGATGACTTTCACAACTGGACCGACGATGGGAATGAGAACGGAAAGTGAAGAGGAATGGAGGAACATGGACCCCCTTTGTTGTGAGTTGGGAAGTATCGGGATGGTGTCGCAGCTCGGGAGGAGGGAGGAAACTGGGTCACCGCGCCTGAGCCTTCGTGAAAGCGCCGACACAGTCCTCCCCAGCACCTTTCGGGTTGTGATGGCCCCCCCTTCACCCCCGCACCACGGCTGCTCTGAGGAACTTCCCATCGTGACCTTCGAGGAACGCTTCACACCGGAACCCAACCTTGAAACCTTGACCGACGGGGCCTTGACCTCCCTAGAAAGATGGAACCGGGGTGTGTCGTCGGAGGTAACCGCTGCCTTGTGCGCGGGTCAGGACCTCCCAACCATATCGCCCCCTGAAACCGAGGGTGTATCGCCGGGTGTAACGCAAGGTGTATCGCCCCTGATATACACACAGGAACCAACCGGAACGCAGGGTGTAACGCCGGGTGTATCGCCGGGTGTAACGCAAGGTGTATCGCCCCTGATATACACACAGGAACCAACCGGAACGCAGGGTGTAACGCCGGGTGTATCGCCGGGTGTAACGCAAGGTGTATCGCCCCTGATATACACACAGGAACCAACCGGAACGCAGGGTGTAACGCCGGGTGTATCGCCGGGTGTAACGCAAGGTGTATCGCCCCTGATATACACACAGGAACCAACCGGAACGCAGGGTGTAACGCCGGGTGTATCGCCGGGTGTAACGCAAGGTGTATCGCCCCTGATATACACACAGAAACCAACCGGAACGCAGGGTGTAACGCCGGGTGTATCGCTGGGTGTAACGCAAGGTGTATCGCCCCTGATATACACACAGGAACCAACCAGAACGCAGGGTGTAACGCCAGGTGTATCGCCGGGTGTAACGCAAGGTGTATCACCCCTGATATACACACAGGAACCAACCGGAACGCAGGGTGTAACGCCGGGTGTATCGCCGGGTGTAACGCAAGGTGTATCGCCCCTGATATACACACAGAAACCAACCGGAACGCAGGGTGTAACGCCGGGTGTATCGCCGGGTGTAACGCAAGGTGTATCGCCCCTGATATACACACAGGAACCAACCGGAACGCAGGGTGTAACGCCAGGTGTATCGCCGGGTGTAACGCAAGGTGTATCGCCCCTGATATACACACAGGAACCAACCGGAACGCAGGGTGTAACGCCGGGTGTATCGCCGGGTGTAACGCAAGGTGTATCGCCCCTGATATACACACAGGAACCAACCGGAACGCAGGGTGTAACGCCGGGTGTATCGCCGGGTGTAACGCAAGGTGTATCGCCCCTGATATACACACAGGAACCAACCGGAACGCAGGGTGTAACGCCGGGTGTATCGCAAGGTGTATCGCCCCTGTTATGCACACAGGAACCAACCGGAACGCAGGGGGTAACGCCGGGTGTATCGCCGGGTGTAACGCAAGGTGTATCACCCCTGATATGCACCCAGGAACCAACCGGAACGCAGGGTGTAACGCCAGGTGTATCGCCGGGTGTATCGCAAGGTGTATCGCCCCTGTTATGCACACAGGAACCAACCGGAACGCAGGGTGTAACGCCGAGTGAATCGCTGGGTGTAACCTTGGATGAACCATTGGACGGACTTGAAGATGACCCACAAGAAGAGTCTGATCCATGGAAATCCCACTACAAATTTGATGGCAGCCACAAGTGGGAAGTAGAAATTCTTCCTGAAGATGAAATAGATGATGATAAAGACCTCGTCGGAACCAGAGCACGAGTGGCAACCCTGCAAACCGCACTACCGTCCCCAACGTCAAACCAGAGCGCCCCCGAGTTGTCGGGAGGAGAGCGACAAAGGGCTCTAGAGGCGTCGACGAGTGGAGGTAATTCCACGCTGGATCTCGGGAACGCAACCGACATAGACACAGTAATGGAGGACTGGGAAATATTTCCTACGGATCAATGGGACGAACCGCAACCGGAATTGGGAGCAGCCATTGAAGCCAAACTCAGTCACCTGACAAATGCTGATCGAGAGGTAGCCAAAGGAACTCTCCTAAACTTCCGCGAGCTCTTTCAACCGCCAACCACTGAGGGATGCAGCCTTGAGGTCTACCACGAAATTACGACTACCCAACCCGAGGTAACGGCGCAGAAACCTTACCCCATACCGCACGCGCTTCGCGAGGTGGTTGAGACGCAATTAAAGGACATGTTGGAAGCTGGAGTCATCAGTGCTTCCACCAGCCCATGGTGCGCCCCAGTTCTTCTCGTCAAAAAGAAGACCCCACCTGGAGAGGAACAAAAGTGGAGGTTTTGCACCGATTTCCGACGACTAAATAAGATCACAAAGGGAGACGCATATCCGATACCTCGTCTGCAGGAAACGTTGGCTTTATTGGGCGGTTGTCAGTGGTTCACAACTATCGATCTCTTGTCCGGGTACCACCAGATACCAGTGCACCCTGATGCTAAAGAAAAAACAGCGTTCTCGGTCCTTGGGAGACATTTTGAATATGACAAAATGCCTTTCGGGTTAAAAAATGCTCCCGCGACTTTTCAGAGAGTCATGAACAATGTACTGGACGGATTGCTCGGAAGAAACTGCCTTGTGTACCTGGATGATGTAATCATCTTCTCCACGACGCTGCAGGAACATCTTGAACGGCTGCGAGAGGTGTTCGAGCGCTTACAGGATGCCCAATTGCAAGTGAACCTGGCGAAGTGTGAGTTCTTGAAAACGGAGGTACGCTTCCTCGGTCATCGAGTGACGACCAAAGGAATCTACACGGAACCTGAAAAGACCCAGGCCGTCCGAGAGTTTCCTGTCCCCACAACATCCCTGAGGCTCCAGTCCTTTTTGGGACTCGCGGGATTTTACAGACGATTCATCCCGAACTTCTCGGGAATCGTCGCACCATTGACCGATCTACTGAAGAAAACCAACCCGTTTGAGTGGACGCAAGCCCATCAAAGCGCATTTGACGAACTAAAGAAGCGCCTTACTGAAGAGCCGGTGCTGGCATACCCAGACCTCACGAAACCCTTTGTTCTGGCGACAGACGCTTCAGGAACGGCCCTGGGAGCAGTCTTATCCCAAGATCACGACGGAGAGGAAAAGCCAGTAGCATACGCAAGCCGCAAGCTCAACCCCGCCGAGACGCGCTACTCCGTGACCGAACGGGAACTTCTCGCGGTGGTTTGGGCTGTGAGGCATTTCCAAGAATACCTACTGGGGCAACCCTTCGAATTACAAACAGATCACATGGCCCTTACAGCTGCCATGCGATTGCGAGATCCCACCTCCTGTATTGGTCGTTGGGTTTTACGCTTGGCGGAATATGATTTTATACCAAGGTATCGCCCAGGGACCGCAATGAAGCATGCCGATGGTTTGAGCAGGATGGAGATAGCCGCACTGACGTTGGAATTCCCAAAAAGCTTGATGATAGCGGCGCAAAACATCGATTCATGGGTACAGACGACAGTGATCTTCGAGAAGGGAGGGAAAACGCGGCGGAACGACGGAGTACTTGAAACACAGGTTCGATTGGATGGCAAGGATGAATGGGTCCCACTCATGCCCGTGTCCTTGAGGGAGTGGCTCCTGGATAGATGCCATCGAAGCGAGTGGTCAGGACACCCTGGAGCGGAGACCACCGAGAAGCTTGTTCGGAAGTTGGGATTTTGGCCACACTTGTCGAAGGACGTCAGGGAGTACGTGAGAAGGTGCGAAACCTGCCAACGCCGTAACACGCCATCCGGCCTCCGACACCCGATCCAGAAACCGCTCTTACCCGATAGGCCAGGACAGATTGTTGGGGTGGATTTCGTAGGACCAGTCACGTCCGGAACCACCCAGAAATATATCTTAACCGCCATCGATCACTTCACCAAGTACGCCGAGGCCTACCCTGTACCAGACTGCACCGCCGGAACTGTGGCCCGAGTCCTAGCAACCCGCTACATACCTGTCCATGGCGTACCAGAACGGCTCATCTCCGATCGAGGGACTGCTTTCACCGCTAGGTCAACGAAGGAACTGTGCACCAAATGGGGGATACGTCAAGTCTTCACGACGGCGTATCACCCTGAAGGTAACGGCGTTTGTGAACGCTTTCACAAGACCCTCGCCAATATCCTCTCGAAGATAGTCAAGAATACCACCGCCTGGGAATCGGTACTGCCAATCGCCCTCGCTGCTTATCGATCTCTGCCTCACAAAAGCACAGGATTCTCTCCCAATTTCTTAACCTTCGGAAGAGAAATAAGACTTCCCAACGAGTCCTTCCAAAGCCTGAGAAGCTCACCAGAAGACACCACAGGCCTGAAGCATCTCCAGACGGCCCATAACGCTGCAATCCACTGTCTCCACCAAGCATGGAAAAAGAGAAGCGACATAATAAACGCTCGTCTGGCCGCGAGATCATTCCAACCCGGAGATCGAGTGTATCTAAGGGAAATGCAACCGCCAGTTGGAGCCGCGCGGAAATTATGGAGCCCATGGTCGGGCCCTTGGGTCGTAACAAAGAAACATACGGAAGTAACCTATGAAATCCGAGACGTCGCCGATATAAAGTGCCAAACGGTGCATATCAACCGATTAAAGCCCGCTTTCTCCGCTGGAGTTCCAGATGAAGCATTCATGGAACATTTGACAGAACTAGAACGAGAACAACCAATAGTCCCACTTCCTCAGATCGACGATCCAGCAAAAGAAAACCCCGAAGACCCCCATCTAATGGAGTGGGTGACAGAGGAACCCTGTAACCAAGGTCCCCAATCTGCAGATTCATCGGACACAATCACGAGCACCCCGGAGAACGTCCCGAGTTCAGCGGGACCCTCAGGTTCCACTACAAGAGGAACCCTGGGAAGCCCAGCGACATCTGCGCTCACTGTCACGACACCTCGTCAGAACGAAATATGGGACCAGACCACCGAGTCCCCTGACACCCCACCGAGCGTAAGGAACGAACAACCCGTCGCCTCAACATCGCAGCAGCTAGCCACAACCAGCCGCCAAAACGATGAAGATACTGGGAGTCGTCCTGCGCCAAGGTACTCACTACGACCTAGAGTGCCGGTAAACTACAGCCAGACCCATGCGGGAAGGCGATGACTTACTGACTAACTAAAACTAAGACTAAAACTAAGACTAAAACTAAGACTTACCTGACAGAAACACACGAACACACACACCTGAAACAAGAACACCAAATGGAGTAATGCATATAAATAGAGTGATGCAAGCCGAAATTAGGAATGAAATTCGAACTGGACCCTTCAGGTCAACCAATTAAATAGGACCCTTCAGGTCAAACCATTTAACCAGGACCCTTCAGGTCAAACTCCCAATGCCACGAACCCAGAGAAACCCACCACTAGACCCTTCAGGTCTAACGAGTTTGAATAACCACATATCGAAGACTGAGGTACTCACCGTACTTTCAATCCTCAATTGAGCCAAAGATGCGCTGGTTCGCACTCAAGTAAATGCCGTACAATTTCAAGGGTCAAATGCTATTAGGGGCAATTTGTGGTTTCTAGGATGACGCACCAACATCTCCGGGACCCTCGGGCACAAAAAGGAGCCCCACCGCCAGACGAAGATATCGCCACAATACACCGGTACCTTGATCGCGCAACCGCTCGCCTTAACGCGTTGGCCCCCACCGTTCTTGATACCGCGGAACCCGTGTTCAATCCCCGATTCACGATGCCCACTCTAGCCACCTTGATAAAGTTCATGTTGCGAACAGAGGAATACAACGCCAAGGCCATATTGGCGGATGCGGCCATTGTCTCGGTCACGGAAATTACCGAGCTGCTCCCGATTTACCATCGAATTGCCCAGGAGCGAGACATCCTACTCGAGAAGCAAAACGAGTGGTTGTTGGAGAAGCAAACTCTGCTGCGGGCACTGTGCGAACACGAGCACCTCGACACAGTGCCGGTACAGTCAGCTGCGGAGCCACCCGCGGCGAGGACCGAGTCAACTGAGACCAAGCCAGCAGAGACGGCAAGCACCTCCACCGCTTTGCCCTCGTCATCCCAGGAGGTTGCACCACAAGCAGCAACAACGTCCGCCAGCAAGATGAGGAACCGCAAGAAGAAGGAAGGCAAACCCACTTCGTCATCATCCTCGTCGTCTTCTTCGTCCTCGTCCTCCTCGGGGTCCTCATCGTCGTCGGATTCCTCCTCCGACTCAACGGCCGACCGAGTCAACACCCAGAAGAAAAAGAAGACAAGACGGGAGAAGAAAACACCAACGCCTGTCGAGCCCAGTCCAACAGCCTCCCCGGCGGCGGAACCTTTACCCGAGGAAATCACGGTGTCTGTGGCCCCACCCTCACCGGTCACCGACCTGGAAGCACCCGACGATGAGACCGCCATTCCCTCACCAGCCAACGCCTTGGAGCCCACTCACAACGAAGAGGCAACCGAATCAACAACGCCAACCCTCTACCAGGACTTTGCAACCTGGATGTCCACACCACTCCGAACCCCGCGAATCCAGCTCGAGCGGTGTGAGGAACCCCGGACCGTCTCGCCCTTGGTCCTCCGACTGAAAAGGTCGTCGGCCCCAAAAGGACCAAGGACGTGCCCCGTCTGTACACGCCCGTGCCAGCAAATTGTCAACTTCCGCTGCACGGCGTGTAAGACGTTCTGGCAGCGTCTCAAGAAGTCGCACGACGCCCAGAGGGAGCTGCCCACATGCCCGGAAGACCACAAGAAGTCCCGCACCCCGTCGACCTGCCCAGGATGCCGTCGCTACAAGTATGAGGCAGGGCTGCGACGAGCTCACCCATCGCAACCCCTGCCCATACCCAGCGTCATTGAGGACGACGCTGGCTCCCGGAGAGGTGGGGGATGTGAGCTGCCGCTCAGCAGCTCACTGTTCCCCCTATCAGGCCATGGAGGCCAGTAAGCCCTGACAACCCCCGGGAGAGAGACCCCAGGCCGTAGAGGCCAGTAAGCCCTGAACCAACCCTCGACACAGGAAGACCCAGGCCACAGAGGCCAGTAAGACCTGATCAGCAGCAGGAGAAGGAGCCCACAGCCACACACACAAATGGGCGTGGCCATTCATCGTGCCCTCCCACCACCTTGGGCACAAAACCACCAACAACAACTGTCAAGCCAGAAAGTGAAGCCCTGATCACCCAAAGACCATCAAAACTGGGGTTTTTGACGTGGTTAGGTTGGCCAGACTGGAGAGGGGAGCAGTCAAATGGAGAAGTAGTGACCTGAACACCTCAGTCCTTTGAAGCGCGCCTAGCCAGCATTGTCTATGAAGCTATCCCCCCGTCCGTGAAGCGTTCTCCCCCGTACCAGGTCGACCCTGTATCGAACCAGTACCAAAATCATCCTCCTGCCTCCCAGTCGACCATTGTAGGCTATAACCAGTGAGTGGTGCTCCTCAGTGAATCCGGCTTCTGTCCTGCCTCCCCTGGAACCGTCCGAAGGAACCGCGACGCGATCCAGTCCGATCCCGGCTACTCCCCCCAAGATCTACACCTCGCCTCTCATTGTGTGCGGACTCGCTCCGGTACCCCGTCACGTGAGTGAACAAAGTGAAACACCTATTTTATTGGCCAATAGTAGGTAGTTAGTGAAAAGTAACTCAGTAACCATAAGTCAAACAGTATCTGAACTGGAACATTCAAGTTGAAAACCAAAATCTTACCTGTAACTAATTTTAAGAGAGCTGTAACGCCTAGTCAAGTTAAACTAATCACATTTGCCTCTCGTAGAACGCCCTTCTGGCAGAACTGGGTCGTGGAACCCCCCTAGTCTCATTTTGTTCCTAATAAATAACCTTGCATTACTCTACATTTTCTTACAATCTTACCCTGGTTCTGAATCTGGTTCATGAGTATCGGGTATCGGTATCTAGGTAGTTAAATTCACTTGCACAGAAACGAGTAACTTAAAATCTTTCTTTATTTCAACAACCGATACACCGCATTGGTACAAACAGGTAACATTTACATAAATATCAAGAGTAACTTCAAAGTAGAACGCAGCCTCATCTCCCAAGCCGTATCGAGTCAAGCTACCAACGACACGTTACAAGCTAAGTATTTTTCTATTTTCTAGTTTAAGTTTTTTGTCTTTTCAGTTGTTCCTGGAACCGTTACACTTCCCCCTTTTAACAGTAACAGCAAAATTTAGAGTCCTTTTATCCCCGATCGGATCGATACCCCCGACCAAAGGCTTACACTGGGTAGGGAGGGTGCCCCCGCTCTCTACTTCCTCGGGCAGTCTGCATGGGAGAGCCAACAAGCCTACCCGCAAGTGGTGCATTTTCTGCCCTTTTTAATCACCTCATCATATCTCTTAAAATTTTGGATCCTCGTCAAACAAGAAGATCGCCGTCTGGAGACTTCAACATCAAGAGGATTTGGGATCCTGTTTTTCCTGGTCATCCACCCTAGTATCTACCGACTGGGAACTCCAAACGCTCCAATTGATTCCTTGATGCCATTACCAACTTGGTGGGCATCCGCGGTGAGTGGCACTCTCCTTCTTTCTCTATCTCTCGAGTCACAAACATTTTCACCTAGTTTAATTTCAATTTCTAGAAATTTGAGGCCCTTAGGGAACTTGGTTGAGGCTATACCTACCTAATAAATCTCTCATAATTGTGCTACAATATATTTTGTTTTTATTGTTAATCATTCCCCTAAAGCTCCTTATAGGCGAGTATGCCCCCATTCTCTGAGTAATTAATTGAAGTAGGTAAATTCATATCACACCATATATGGGCATATTGAGTTTTTCATACCACTGGATTCATATTTTCGTGAGGAATCGATCGGTACTATTAAAAATTCGGTTGGTAGCCTTGAAACCGCCGAAAATAGCGATAGAGCAACACTGCGTATGAAGAATAATGGTTACGTTGTAAACAGTTTTTCGTGTCACCTGAAAAATTGCCCCAAACTTGATAGGACATGTTGCTGTAACATCGTTGATTTGTGAAATAGTTTACTTACAATTTTTAGCGGAATGTTCTGGAACTCTGGAATCCAAGCGCTCGCTTGAAGGGTTGGTCGCGTAGTAATGCACGAAGATTGTGTCCGGTGGACGCATTAGGATGTAAGCGTTGCTCCTAACATCGACGCAAGGGCAATCTGGCGTCATTGTTTTACAAACAGTCAACCGCTTGTTTTCTTGCCTGCATATCAATTCGCTCACAGCCCGGCAGGTGGTCATTACGTGCTGGCTTGAAATGAGTTGACCTAGAGGAATTTGGACATAATACATTATCTGCTCAATTTTTACGGCATCCCCAAAAAAACCAAACGATCAAAACTAGTTTTTGGAAAATCGAAAACTAAAAAGAAATAAGGTGTCAAATGACAGAACTTATCTTATTGCTAAAACTAAAATCATTGGAAATAAATTGTATGAATAATAGCGACGATTGTTTTCGTTTCGTTTTCTTTTCTGCCAAATTCAGTACAAAAACGATCCTGCATTCACTGAGATCAACAATATTGTGGTTTCAATATTTTGATTTGCAAACTCTGAAGTTGGCTACGCTGCCATAAGCACCACTTTGTTTGAAAACACGTCAGGTCAATTTTTTAAAAGAAAATTTGAAATAAATGCAGTTATCAGCTTATTAATAATGAAAGATTTCTTACAATAACAATGAATTTTATAAACAAATACAATATTAGTTTTAAAGTAAGCTACCTAATAGTCGGTCTTCGGTCGTTCATCTTGCCGGGTTTTTCGAGTACTACATATTTCCATAAATTGAAGTCGCTCAAACTTTAAAAGTTGCACCTAAATTTGAAAATTTCAAGGATTTTTGAAATTCATTAGTGCAGCAGTCTAGGGAATTGAAAAGCTAAAAGTTTGCCGCTGTAAATTCAAAAAACGAACGAAACTTTCTAGAGAAAAATAGAAGAATCGTAACTGAATAAACGGGTTTTCCCATTTTTCTCTGGCAATTATTGTTCAATTTAGACGATTCCAACGGAGAAGATTAGAAGTCACATAGTCACCTTAGAAGGTTGCTTCTAAGGGTTCAAAAATTAATTTTGAAAACGCCCTAACTCAAAAACGTCTGCCAAGTGGGTGTGGCACATAGCTTCCTCGTATCCATAACCCAATTATATAGATGATCCGATGCATAGTAGTTAATCTCAAAACACCAATCTCTAAGTACCTTTCACTACCCTCATAGGGGACCATCTACCCGCTAATCTGGAAAATCCTAGAAAATTTCATCAAATTCGGATGAAAAATTAGGTGAGTAGATGTATGTGATTGGATCAAAAAATACTTAGCCTCGGCTGGGTTTCGAACCCGCGACCTTAGAAGCTCAGGTCAAGTTTTTATCCTCTGAGCTACCAAAGCCTTGCAATTATGGGATTTGAGATTCTCACAGGAGACCATCCCTCTATGAATGAACCCCTCTATGAAAAACAATTCTCTGTGATTTTCATAGGGGACCATCTAAACACTACTCTGTAACATCCCGGAAAATTTCATTGAAATCGGATGGAAAATGTGGAAGTTATGGCCGTTACAAGGAAATTCACGTTTGCGCATGCGCAGTGGCTACTATCAGTCCGGGGATGATGATTTTCATAGGGGACTCTACACACCAACCCGCACAATCCCTGAATATTTAATTGAAATCGGACAATAACTTCGTATAGTTATGCGCGTTACAAGGAATTCATGACAGACGGACAGACACACAGACAGACAGACACGGAACCAAAATTGTTCAGAAAGGTCTAAAACGCAAAACGTGAGTGGAAATTTTGATTTTGGGGAACTTTTTTTTTCGTCCTTGAAAAGTGAAAACAAAGCTTCCGCTACCTTGGTAGACTCGGAAGCAAAATTTTGATATGAAGGCATTGTTGCTTCCGAGTCTACCAAGGTAGCGGAAGCTTTGTTTTCACTTTTCAAGGACGAAGAAAAAAGTTCTCCAAAATCAAAATTTTTTCTCGCGTTTTGCGTTTTAGACCTTTCTGATCAATTTTGGTTCCGTGTCTGTCTGTCTGTGTGTCTGTCATGAATTCCTTGTAACGCGCATAACTATACGAAGTTATTGTCCGATTTCTATGAAATTTTCAGGGATTGTGCGGGTTGGTGTGTAGACGGTCCCCTATGAAAATCATCATACTCGGACTGATAGTAGCCACTGCGCATGCGCAAACGTGAATTCCTTGTAACGGCCATAACTTCTACATTTTCCATCCGATTTCAATGAAATTTCCAGGGATTGTGTGGGTTTTTGTGTAGACGATCCCCTATGAAAATCGTCACCTTCGGACTGATAGTAGCCACTGCGCATGCGCAAACGTGAATTTCCTTGCAACGGCCATAACTTCCACATTTTCTACTCGATTTCGATGAAATTTTTGGGGATTACGCGGATGAGGTTGTAGATGGTCCCCAATGAAAATCTAGGCCTTAAAATTTACAGAAGCCTCTGCGCATGCGCGTACGTTAAATCCTTTTCACAGCCATAACATTTACATTTTTCATCCGAATTTGATGAAATTTTCTAGGATTGTCCAGATCAGCGTTTAGATGGTCCCCTAAGAGGGTAGTGGAAGGTACTTAGAGATTGGTGTTTTGAGATTAACTACTATGCATCGGATCATCTAGGGGAAAGGCTTGTACCTCGGGACAATGCTTGAATCAATTAGAAAAGAGGCACAAAAAAAATTGGACTGGGCTCCAATCATCTTTGGATGTGAAGGCAACACCGTGTATATGCCCCTTTTTCTGTTATCACCGACCAAGTGATGATGAAAATTCGTTGTTTGTTATCACCGGTCCCAAAGTTTTATCTTGCTTGTTTTTTGTAAGAATTTCTTCCACTTGCAACTGCTTTCCTTCAATTCAAGGTTCATCTCTATGATTTTGATGTTTTTAAAATATTATTATATCATGATATGTCAATAATTAATTTTTTTGGAAAATGTCAAATGTTTGTACCTTGGGACACGTTGAGGTTTGTACCTTGGGACACAATATTTTTTCGTTTTATGTTATTTATGTTCGGTTTTGGCCTAAGCTACCATGTTAAGATGTTGGTCCATTCATGTGCAGATGCCACGATCAAAGGATGGAGTGAATCAGCAGCCAGTGGATGGGCCAGTTGTGATCAGCTACCTCTTTACATTTCTGTCCATTTACTTCCTTAGCTCAGTGGTACCGAGCTCCGACTCAGAAGTGTAAATATAGTTTAGTCGGAACGATAGAAGATCGATCCTCGGTCGAGGGAAGTTAATCTTTGATGATTCAACAAAGTGGCGCAGTCGTACAGACCCGAATGGTTTCCTCAGCATTCTCTGGTAACAATAATAAATTAGTGTTGTCATCAAAACAACTTCCCCCAAGACACGAGTCGAGCCACAGCCTATTCAGACAAACGTTGAGGTCAGCAGATGCCCCGCCCCGTTCATGAAGAAATAATAATGACTAAACTCTGAAGCCAGTAAAAAATAGAGCGTTC
The DNA here is from genome assembly GCA_009739505.2 of Apolygus lucorum. Taxonomy (NCBI): domain Eukaryota; kingdom Metazoa; phylum Arthropoda; class Insecta; order Hemiptera; family Miridae; genus Apolygus; species Apolygus lucorum. The sequence goes on along the minus strand of CM019171.2, from coordinate 46,114,829 downwards.
TCACTGGGTTGAATAAGGCCGGCTAAAGAGCCCTCACCACCCTGACTAAGTAACGGAGTAACTAAGATTTCCCAACAGGGGAGAGATGTTGTGATCAGCTACCTCTTCGCATTTCTGTCCATTCACTTCCATAGCTCAGTGGTTGCGAGCTCTGATTCCGAAGTGTAAATTAATATAGTTTAGTCGAAAGGATAGGAGATTGATCCCAAGTCAACGGAAGTCAATGGGAGATGCGCCTGATTTTTTTTAAATTTTTAATCAAAAGTAGACCTCACCTTGAGAATTTTGACACCAGCCGTTCTCTTTTTGGATGAGTAGATCTTTTTCTATGATTTTCAAAGTTTCGAATGTTTATGACGCCACGTTCCCCTCCCGCCTGGGCGGGACCCCCCAGCCCACTGTAACGTCATAAACATTCGAAACTTTGAAAAATCATAGAAAAAGGTCTTCTCACGCTAAAAAGCCGTGGTTGGTAACAAATTAAATACAAAGTGAATTCTCAGAATGAGGTCTAGTGTAGAAAAATAACAATAAACAGTTTTTCCGACTCATGCGCACACTACATTTTTGATGATTCAACAGGCCAATGGTCGAAAAGGCAGCAAGATTTACCAACAATGATCCTTTTAGTTGATTATTCTTTGAAGCATCTTTGTTTGACTTAATAATACTCATCCCGAACATGCCGTTTGTGATTAGATAGTATCCTATTTGTGTGATAGCAATGTAAAAGTAGGTAACCAAATTTTGCTACTTGTCTATGTTTGAACTCCTTTAAAAGGATATTTGAAAATTAAAGTCTGTTTTTGCGATAACTAATGTTTAAATAAAACATTTCGAATAATTTAGGTGGTTTTCTTCTAAATTTATCCTTCTGTCCCAAGGTACAAACATGGGTGTCCCGAGGTACATACACTGTTTGTACCTCGGGACAAAATAGACATTTTGAAAAATCAAGTTTTATGGTATTTAAACTTTTTTCAAAATTATGGTTTATACATTTTATTAAACCTCAAGAGTAGTAGAGAATAATACACCCTTCTGTTAATTGCTTAATTACTTTTGTCTGTGAAAAAAATGTAATTGAAAAAATCGTCCCAAGGTACAACCCTTTCCCCCTATATAATCGGGTTATGGACACGAGGAAGCTATGTGCCACACCCACTTGGCAGACTTTTTTCTGTTGAGTGTTGTCCAACTTCACCCCAGATCGATCGCATAAGGACGCTCAAGTCTTACTGTGGGACGTCCTAAAAAACGGGTTCTTACCGACAGAGAAGTAAGACCTGCTGTCTAAATTGCTGTAATCTGCGCGGACGCGGACGATCCAGCTGAACTCCGCCGCCCCCGCGTACAAATGCCCCAAGTAGTGTTTCATGAGGGGCCATTCGTATTTGAAATCGTACTTGACTTGTTCCGCTCGTTTCTGAACGATGTCGAGCGGCGGTTCCGCGGTGAGGTAGCTGTGCCGCAGAGTGGGATTGAAGGGCGGAGGGGTGGTTTGCCCGACCAGCTGAGCTGCCGTCCTCTCCATCCACAGCAGCAGTAGCAGCAGCATCTCGGAGGAAGTACGGAAAAACTAGCTATTAGTCGCTAATAACAGATTCACGTAACTTTTTTCACGCAATCTCGCCACAATACACGGGAGAGTCTGTACAGTACACACCTTACAAGATACACGAAAAATAAGTTGCTTTGCTGATTTATTTGTTCTTTTGTTATTATTGGCAGTGTTGCCAATTGGTAAAATGAGAAATTTGTGCGGCAGAAATGGAAAAAGATCAAAAGTTAAGGTGGTGCTGGGCCGAAAAGGGGTAGGAGGTACTTTTTCTAGGTATTTTTCTGAAATTTCACCGGAAAGCCAAAAAACGCTGCGAATTATCACTCTACGGATTCATCCGAGAGTTTTGAAGGCTTCATTCCGAAATTTGATTTTTGGTTGCTATGGACGCACAACTGAGTAGGATGCAACATCGGCTACATAATATCGATAATCGGTATCATCAATACAGGGTGTTTCACGAAAAGGTCACACCCCCCTTAGGGATGGCATATCGAATGAAATATATCGATATACTGATCAAACGATATATCGTCAATGGGATATCGATACCAACGATATATCGGATAAAATATATCGATATTTCGAGATACGTGAGTTTTAACGTTTCAAGCTATACAAACATCTTTTTGGAAGAAATTTATCGATATGCTCGACATATCGGAAGGTTTACATGGAAAAACTCTTAGAAGTTAGTATTTAACCCTCTCAAAAGTTGGTTTACGTTACAAGGTACGTAGGGATGGCAAATCAAGTGAAATATATCGGAAGATCTACTTGGAAAAACGGCTGAAGTATGTATTTAATCTGGTTTTAAAAAGTTACTGGTATGAATTATTGAAATTATCATACGTAGTTGTAAAAGTACGAAAATGTCATGGTTGTCAGAGCACTAGGTCAGTAACAAAGGGTTTTTGGGGTTGAAAATTTGGGGATAAACTACTATCAGGGGTCCAAACAATATAATATAAAAAATCATAGATTGACCCTCGCTATAGCAATGTTTCATTAATTTATAAATAGCTTCAACTCGTATAAGTATTAAGGTATGTCCGCACTTGCGCGCTTTTGCTTTCAACTTTCGTCTTGCGTCTTGCCTCCTGCCTCTTTCAACTTGCGTTTTGACGCATGCCTCTTGACGTATGCCCGAAAGGCAAGCAATTTCTGTCCGCATTTGATCAACTCGTTGAGTTGAACTGACGCAAGGTTTGGCGTCTCGTCAGTCCTCAGCAGCCACCTCAAGATGGAGTCCTCAGACGCGTTGTCCCTACTTTTATTAAGTTCTACCTTTTTAGTGTTGCGACATAGAAAACGGAAAGAAATAGGAAGAAAGAAGAAATCCCATGGGTTTCGGACTTCTTGAAAACGCGTGATTATAAGATCCTGATAAGGGGAAATTTCAATTTAAGATTTTATAGAGTTTTTAGAATTTTTTGAGACCACGCGGAGCTCTGTAGGACAAACCGTTCGCTCCCTACGAGAATTTAAAGTTTGGACGTACGATAAATCAGTAACACGAGTGTGAATCGCAAAAGAGGCCTAATCTCCGTTTAAATTAAAGCTGATCGAAATGCGATCGATGTTTTTCTTCATTTTGGATGGTTGGTGGCTTTGAAGACGAGTGATCTCTATAGAAAAATAAAAAATAATAAACCATTGTGTAATAATTTGCAGCGTTTGTTACTGGAAACGTTGCCTTACTGATCATTAAAATCTTTACCAATTTCCAACACGTCCATGTCCATGTTGAGAATGTTCTTAATTTCTGTTCTTATTTCCCTAGAAGTATGCTTGATGGGTATGGCACATAGCTTCCTTGTTTATCTATAAAATGATAGTATTGATGATCCGATCACGATGAAAATCAAAACAGTAAATTCCTGAAAATGTCACCAAAAACAGAAGCAGGTTTGCTTGTTACTTGAAGTCCGATTAGATTCATTTTAGACAATTAAAACATCGATCAATCAATTGAAAGAGTAATATTTGATATTATGAGCAAAGAATACCATACATCTTAGTGTGATAGTGTTCATAAACGACTGTTAAGAGCCCAACCAGTCCATCTCAAAATTTCCATTCTAATGTGATGAACACTGTGAGAGTTATTAATTTATTTTTTTTTCTTTCAAGTTTTGGTGAAGAAAGAGTCGGATTTGGAAACCATGAAGCCTCAGCAGCTCACTTGGCAGAGATCTTATAATCAGGCTTATCTTATAATCAGATCCTTACAAAGTTTCCCTGGCATCAGTCATCGTGAAAAAGAATTAAACACAACGGAGACGGAAAAATAAACACGAGACGCACAGTGAAACGAAAAGATCTCCGACCCGTGCGGTTCGGCTTGCGCTGCCCCTTGCCCTTCGTTCAACACTTCCATTCAACTCGGAAGATGCATGCGCCTTGGGCTTCATCCCGTGCGTCAGCGCCTTGCGCTACGACGCATGCCTCTGACGAACGAAAGTTGCACAAGTGCGGACATACCTTTAGGTCGTTTTAATCTAAACGCGCCTCCATTACTTTTGGCTCAAGTCAAATAGTTGGGACTTGAGCGCCACTGTAGTGTAAACCATCATGTTTGAGCTGAAGTCAGTAATCTGAAATCAACCCATCTCGTAGGTACCTACAAAATTTGGAATAAAATTACTTGATGTTTTTACAGGTACAGGCGTCCCTTCTCATCTATCCATTTTAATATTTAACTTTTACTTGTTGAAAACAAGTCGCGATATATCGTTAAACATATCGATATTGACCGATAATATCGGTTATCTATATCGATATATCAAACCTAATATATCGATATATTACATATATCGATATCGTTGCCATCCCTAACCCCCCTTCATTTCCGCAAAATACAGCGTAAAAAATTCCGACCAACGCAATTCTTCATGTTTTTTGTGAGGATCTAAGGAAAAATACTTTTGCGCAAAAAAGTTGCGCGCAATCGTGCGCAAATGGCACTAACTTCATTTTGCTTCCGAGTCTACCAAGGTAGCGGAAGCTTTGTTTTCACTTTTCAAGGATGAAAAAAAAAAAGTTCTCCAAAATCAAAATTTTCACTCGCATTTTAGACCTTTCTGAACAATTTTGGTTCCGTGTCTGTCATGAATTCCTTGTAACGCGCATAACTATACGAAGTTATTGTCCGATTTCCATGAAATTTTCAGGGATTGTGCGTGTTGGTGTGTAGACGGTCCCCTATGAATATCATCATTCCCGGACTGATAGAAGCTACTTGTAGCAGCCGTAACTTCAACTGTCCCCCAGGGGTCGCGGGTTCGATACCCAGCCGAGGCCAAGTATTTTTTTGATCCAATCACATAGGTACATCTACTCACTTAATTTTTCATACGAATTTGATGAAATTTTCTAGGATTGTCCAGATTAGCGTGTAGATGGTCCCCTATGAGGGTACTGGAAGGTACTTAGAGATTGGTGTTTTGAGATTAACTTATGCATCGGATCATCTATACAATCGGGTTATGGATACGAGGAAGCTATGTGCCACACCCACTTGGCAGACGTTTTTTCAAATGGAACCCCCAGAGGGTTTTTATTACAGATTCGGATTCTACGTCAAATTTCATGAAACATTCATACCCACATCGATTTGTTTTATTGCGCGCAACCTCGCTTTTTGAACGCTCCAAGTCGCGCAACTCCACAATTGCGCAAAAATGAAGTTTTGGAGAACCCCAAGTGTGGCACATGTTTTTTCGTAATTTTTTTACGCTATAATATAGCGTAAAAAAATTACGAAAAAACATGTGATATTATCATAATAAACATGTGATATTATCACATGGTGGCATCCGTTTTTCAATTTAACTGGAATTTTCCTGAATGGCGGCCAAAAATTCGGTTGTTATTAGTGAAAAAAATCGCTCTTTTTAAATCGTTTTGAGTTTTTAGGCAATTTTATTCAGTTCAAGCATGGTCGTGCTGCCAGTTTTTATTTTTAACTCCACCGTAGACGGCCTCAAGCCCGGGGTTTAAAAGGAGGTGAGAAAATAAAAAAAAAGTCTGCCAAGTGGGTGTGGCACATAGCTTCCTCGTATCCATAACCCGATTGTATAGATGATCCGATGCATAGTAGTTAATCTCAAAACATCAAAACAAGTTAATTTGTAACATCCCTGAAAATTTCATTGAAATCGGATGGAAAATGTAGAAGTTATGGCCGTTACAAGGAAATTCACGTTTGCGCATGCGCAGTGGCTACTATCAGTCCGAAGGTGGTGATTTTCATAGGGGACCATCTAAATACTAATCTGTAACATCCCTGAAAATTTCATTGAAATCGGATAGAAAATGTAGAAGTTATGGCCGTTACAAGGAAATTCACGTTTGCGCATGCGCAGTGGCTACTATCAATCCGAAGGTGGTGATTTTAATAGGGGACCATCTAAATACTAATCTGTAACATCCCTAAAAATTTCATTGAAATCGGATGGAAAATGTAGAATTTATGGCCGTTACAAGGAAATTCACGTTTGCGCATGCGCAGTGGCTACTATCAGTCCGGGGGTGATGATTTTCATAGGGGACCGTCTACACACCAACCCGCACAATCCCTGAAAATTTCATTGAAATCGGACAATAACTTCGTATAGTTATGCGCGTTACAAGGAATTCATGACAGACACACAGACAGACAGACACTGGACCAAAATTGTTCAGGAAGGTCTAAAACGCAAAACGCGAGTGAAAATTTTGATTTTGGAGAACTTTTTTTTTTCGACCTTGAAAAGTGAAAACAAAGCTTCCGCTACCTTGGTAGACTCGGAAGCAATAAACATGTTTTCGACCACAAAACTGATGTTTTTGTGAGAGAAATGTTGATTTTCTCTCTTGAAATCTTGGTCTTCCTCAAAACGGATCACACCCTGTGATTCAGCGTAAAAAAATGATGAAAAAACATGTGCCACACATTGCCACACTCCAAAACCTCATTTTTGCGCAGTTGGGTGTGCGCCTGGGTAGGAAAACTGTTTAATGTTATTTTTAATATAAGGTAGACCTCATTCTGAGAATTTTGGTACCAACCGCGACCTTCTAGCGTGTGTAAATCTTTTCCTATGAATTTTTAAATTTCGACCGACGTCACAGTGGGCTGGGGGGTCCCGCCCAGGCGAGAGGGGCGCGTGACGTCATAAACGGTCGAAACTTTGAAAAATCATAGAAACAGATCTACTCACGCTAGAAGGTCGCGGTCGGTGTACCCGGTATTCTACATTGATCTTGAAGAGAAATCCGTTTGCAGAACTAAAATATGTCGATCCGTTCTCAAATGAGGAGTAAATGAAATTTGGCCCCGATGGTGCTGCCATCTCTTATTTCAGAATCACACTAAAACATTGTGACATTTAGCCTTAATATGTCACAACAACTTACTACGTCACACCATTCAAATCTTCAACTTTCATTGGCTTCCCTAATTTCTTCTAAACATTTTCTCAACGAACAGACCCAATTACTGTTATTCCTGACCCATGCTCTCTTGAAAATTTTTTTTTTTTAAATTGACTGAAATACCCCATTTGCAATCGGATCTTGAAGGGAAGAAAAAAAAAACCAACAACTAAATTACAAACGAATTTATTCAAGATATCACGAATAAAAGTAACCTAAATAAGAGGACGTGAACAAAATTCCAAACAACTAACTGAAAGTTCAAGAAATTTGGCGGAAATTCTATACAAGCGAACCGTTGAAAAAACCGAACGTAACTAAGCCTATGTAAATTTCCATTACAAAAAGCCGATGTGAAATTTCGAACTAAGGGCCTACCTACTATGATTTTCAAGGGTTGGCGGGGACTTGGAAACTCAAAGGATCCCGACTGACGAGCATTCATAACCTCACTGGCTAGCGTATTGGGGGCACCAGCTCCACTCTAAAAACTTTGTTCTGTGGAGTAGCGTTTTAGGGCTGGGTAGGTAGCGAAGTTTCACCCTTTGAAAGGGAAGGTAGTGAAAGTGGGGATGCCTCAGTTAGATGAAAGATCAGGAATGATTGGGTTCAGTAACAAGTTCAGGGAAACGGCGTTTCCCAGTCAAATTAATACTTTTCAATGCAAATGGGTTGAGAAAAAAGGGAAATAATGTTGACACTTTTTGAGCGTGCGCATAAATAACACAAGTTTTGATTTAGGTAGGGTCATTCACGATGGGAAGGCTGGGATCTCCCTACAGAACACAGGTTTGACTTCTGGGCTAGAGGTTCTTCATGCCCAAGGCGAGGTGAGTGGGGAGGAAAGCAGCCTGTCTCAGGCGAACGGCCATGTCGTACCTACTTGAGCTGTATTGGAACAACTGTTAGGAAGAAGTTCTATGATTGTAAAGAAGGGACAAGTGTATCGATGGCGAGAATATGTTGCAATGTGGTTGTGGGATTGTGTGTATTTGTCTTGAAAACATCATTTACCAGGCGTACAGTAAAATTATTTATGAGAATTTTCCCAGTTCCAAGTCGGACAAGAAGTACGATAATTCAGATCAATGTACGATAGTACAATCACTAGGAAGGTAGGAAGCCATTTTCAGCCTGAGACAGGCTTTGATGCAAGGATGCCCTTTCTGATAACGAACCTCTATCAAACAATACATTTACTAGGAAAGGAAGGAAAATAATGCACGGAAGCACAGACATTAGGTACAGGTAACATCCATTGTAGGAACCAGGATTGTGTGACATCCATGGAGCCCGCAAGAGATGACACCAACTATCATGTCTAGTATCCAATCATTGAATTCAGGAATCTCCAGGATTGCCTGACGCACATGGAATCCTTCAGAGAATAGATCAACCATCATGTCTGGTATCTAAGCATTGGACACAGGCTTTAGGTACAGGTCACATCCATTACAGGAATCTCCAGGATTGTGTGACGTCCATGGAGCCCAAAAGAGACGCCACCACCATCTTGTCTAGTGTTAAAGCATTGAATTCAGGAATCTCCAGGATTTTCTGACGTACATGGAGTCATAAAGATATTGGACCAACCATCATGTCTGGCATCCAAGCATAGGCATTAGGGACAGGTTACTACCAACCATTTCAAGGAATCTCCAGGATTGTGACGTCCATGGAGCCCACAAGAGACGACACCAACCATCTTGTCTAGTATCCAAGCATTGAATTCAGGAATCTCCAGGATTGTCTGACGTACATGGAGTCCTCAAGAGATTAGACCAACCATCATGTCTGGCACCCAAGTATTGAAGCATAAGCATTAGGAACAGGTTACTACCAACCATTTCAAGGAATCTCCAGGATTGTGTGACATCCATGGAGCCCACAAGAGACGACACCAACCATCATGTCTAGTGTCCAAGCATTGAATTCAGGAATCTCCAGGATTGTCTGACGTACAAGGAGCTCACGAGAGACGCCACCAACCATTATGTCTGGTATCCAAGTATTGAAGCACAGGGATTAGGTACAGGTCACATCCATTACGGGAATCTCCAGGAACGTGTGACGTCCATGGAGCCCACAAGAGACGCCACCAACCATCATGTCTGGTATCCAAGTATTGAAGCACAGGGATTAGGTACAGGTCACATCCATTACGGGAATCTCCAGGAACGTGTGACGTCCATGGAGCCCACAGGAGACGCCACCAACCATCATGTCTGGTATCCAAGCATTGAAGCACAGGGATTAGGTACAGGTCACATCCATTACGGGAATCTCTAGGATCGTGTGACAAACCTGTGTGACTGCAAGAGATGAGCACCAATCATGTTTTTATGCAAGGAATTATACACGGTCATCAACTTATTCCACGAGAATTAATTGACTGGCATGGAAAGATCTTAAATGATTGATTCATGAAGTGTATTGATATGATTGGGAAATTATCAATTTGATGAAAAGCAATAATTGACTTGGTAATGCTAGATGACACTTGATGCATCGTCAGACTCTTTAGTCATCCATATCTACCCCCCCCCCCCCCCAGTGTAATGTTTACACAACCATTTCTTCCATCTCATTTCTGATAGTTGTAATTAAGGAAACTTCTGATAGCAGTTCAACTGAGGACTTGTAGGAAACAATTCTGTCGTCAACATTTTCGCCTGAACTAATCTCGTTATATTTGGAGGGGAATGCGTTGTTCTTCGGATTTGAGTCTAAAAGTGGAAAAAAATAATTACCTACAAACGAAACAAAATTTTAAAAAGAATGGTTTCCGAAATGAAAAAGGAAATTACATAAACGTAAAACATCACGTGATAATGGGTTACGAGAACGAGATTAGAAATTTCATTATTATTAATTATTATTTATAGTTATTTTTTATTGGGTGGTGCACTGGACACGACCGCCTCCTCCATGGCCGTGCATGTCGTCTTCAGCGTATTCTGGTCTGTGATCAAGGCCCCGCTTCCTAGCTTCTTCTTGTGGGTCCATTTCTATGAGTTCCTTCTCTTCAGCGTCATCTGGGATCATAATTTCTTGCCTGGAAAAAGAGGGAGAGGAAAGTTAGGTTACATAACGTTGAGGACGACCCAACAGCGCATAATTTTTCGCTTCTGTGTATTAACAAGTTCAGTGCGGATGACGAACACACTACGCTCTCCTACAAAAAGTCTTGCACTTTCATCAAGCCTGGCTCAATCTGGCGTTATTTCGTTATTTCTTAGGTACCTGAGTGAATCACAGATGGCGTCAGGGGGCAGTTCTGATCAGTTTTTCGGTGTTACATGATGGGTCAAAGTTTTGAGCGGTTTTTTCGTGTTATTGTCAACGTTGGGGCCAGTTAAGTGTTGTTCCTCGCTATTCGATGTGGATATTAGAGAGTTTTTGGCAACCACTGACGGGCCCGTGGAACCTCTTCACAAAGCTCGGAGTTCGTGGGTGACGATGAATTTGCCTCCCAACAACAACGGGTGACGATTAAAGGGTGCCGCCCCCAGACAGTCACCCGTTCCTAGAGGCCCACCGTCACGAGCCCCTCCCTTCCCCCCTGTCAATAGTTAACGGGCTTCCACCTTCAACTGGGTAGTAGCCTCTGTTGCTCGCGCTAGTCTCCTCCTAACAGGACCCGTCAGATTCTAGCACCAAAAACTCTCTACTGAATCAAAAAGCACGGTGAAGTGTTCCTAGCGAGTGACCTTTGCACGAAATAACACCATCATTTTGTAACATCTCAAAGTGCCTGGGTGATAGGTCTCTCAGTTTCTAATTAAATCATGGAAGAGTTGGACGGCTTGACAATCGAGTTTGTTGAGAGGTGGATAGAGCATGAATAAACTAATGGAACTTATGTTATTTCTAATACTTAGGTACTACGAGGGTGGATCAAATATAAACGGGACTCTGACCTCTGAGCGCCGACGGTTGACAGAAGCGGGCCCGTCACTTCGAGATTGTTTGAACAGGTTCATTAGAAGGTGGATGAGGGGGGCGTCTCCCCCTTTACAACCTTTCATGAGTAGTTATCGCGATGTCTGAACAAAAGGTGCCTGTTTCCATTGAGCAACGAATTATCATAAAATTTCTTACCCGTGAAAGAGTCAAACCTTCGGAAATTTTTCAAAGGTTGACTGCCCAGTTCGGGGACCAAACCCTCTCTAGGACCCGTGTGTTTGCCTGGCACAAAGAGTTTCAGGAGGGAAGAGAACGAGTAGAGAATGAGGAACACGATCGTCGTCCCTGGAGCAGCATTACGGATGAGAACATTCAAGCAGTTCGTGACATTCTTGAAGATGATCGACGTGTGACTGTCCTCGAAATCGCTGAGCAGGTTGGTGTAAGTTATGGGAGCTGCCAAATGATCATTACAGAGCACCTAGGATTCCGTAAAGTGTGTGCCAGATGGGTCCCTCGCCTTTTGACTGCAGATCAGAAGTTGAGACGTTTGGAGGTCTGTCAGAGGCTTTTTGCAAGGTTTGAGGAAGAAGGGGAAGCATTTTTGCCTAGCATCGTCACCTGCGACGAAACATGGGTCCATCATTACACACCCGAATCGAAGCAAGCCAGTATGGAGTGGCGGAGGAAGGGGGAGACAGCCCCAGTGAAAGCAAAAACTCGACTGTCTGCTGGCAAGGTCCTTGCAACTGTTTTTTTTTTTCGACTATCGAGGCGTTTTGCTCATTGATTTTTTGCATGAGCGAAGAACAATCAATGCTGCCTACTATTGTGAGCTGCTGACTCAGGTGAGGGCTGCATATCGCCGCAAAAGACCTAATCAACCAATTCGTGACGTCATCCTCCTCCACGACAATGCAAGGCCCCATAGTGCAGCTCTAACTGTTCAAAAATTGGAAGAAATGCATTGGACTCCACTTGATCATCCTCCCTACAGCCCTGACCTATCGCCCTGTGATTTTCACTTGTTTGGGCCACTTAAAGAAGCCCTAGGCGGACAGCGATTCGAGGATGATGAGGGGGTCGAGGGGTTCGTGCGCAATTGGCTTCAGACGCAACCTTCATCGTTTTTTGATGCTGGGATTAAAAAACTTCCTATTCGCTGGGAAAAATGTGTCACAAAAGCAGGAGACTATGTAGAAAAGTGACATATACCTGCTTTTTATTTTCTAACAAATAAAATTTAAAAAAAAATAAAGTCCCGTTTATATTTGATCCACCCTAGTAATATCAATCTGGTGCAGTTAGGAAAGGCTGGAATGGACCTGGATGCTGGGAGAATAACGAGTTACTGGGCGCTACTGGTGGGAGTAATATCGTCCTGAGTACCCTGCGAGACTGGGAGCATATCGTCCCACTTGCTCTTCTGGCTGGGAGGGAAAAGGGCTTCTTTGGAGGCACAGGAGCATATCGTCAAGGCCCTGGCCCCCAACTGAGACCCCCTCCCTAAAGGAGTGAGAAACATGATTTAACTAGTTTTTCAGTCTTTCAGGTATTAGCAACCCATTTCGTCTAATTCATTACCCAAGCAAACCTAAAAAATGCTATTTTGGGAGTATAAAAAAAATGTCTGACAACTTTTCAGTACATCGACCAAAAACGTCGAAAACTCAGTAAATTTGTCCAGTCTCCTTAGGTGATTTCATCAAATTGGATCCAGCTCATATGACTGGGAGAAAAAGCGCATGGGTAGGGGGAAATGTCTCATCGTGTGAAAATGAGGTGGTTGTGAGCAAAGAAAGCTCAAGCGTGTGGCTCACCATGAGAAGGAAACGTTACTCACCTGGGAGGGAGGCAGGCCTCAAGTGCGGGGATCACTTCGGGTGGCAGAGACGCCGGGAATTTGACGAGGAAGAGTATGATGAGAAGACCTTTATCGAACGGGCTTTTGGGTAGTGGCATCCCCTCTCCCAGCACATACTTCGCTTCCCGGTGTTTTATCACTTCTCCTGAAACAATAGCCATTAAACATCGGATCAATTATTGATACATTTTTTTTTTTCTCATCAATCAATTTTATTTTCAAAATTTCAGTAAGATGGGCTGTTCTCGCTTTGCTGTCTGAAGTATTGAGAGAGGTTGTTTCCTAGTTGTTTTTCTCTCTTCTATCTAGAGAACACCTGCACCGTTCTCCAGACCTAGGGATCATTGGGATATTATTGCTAAAGTGCAAGCTAGCCTCTTCGAGAAAACCCCATATTGCCGATGAAGGGCGGCATCACAGGAACAGATGAGTGGTGTGAATGAATGTCGAAGCTGTTTGGCTGCGCTGTCATGTTTCGTATTTTTGTGTGGCATTTCTCTATGCTGTGGATTCAACGTATGGGACAGGTACGCGGCAGTGTCAGCATATAAGCATTCGTGTCGAAAAACGCCTGCCTCGCACTTACCCGTACTCCATGGACCTTGATGTCGGCCACTAACAACGGACTTGTGTCTCTGGACTCTTGCATGGAGGGGGGGGGGGGGTCTGTAACTTTGGCAGAAGTGCTCTTGAGAAGGCAGGAGAGGGAATGCTCTTGAGAAGGCAGGAGAGGGAATGCTCTTGAGAAGGCAGGAGAGGGAATGCTCTTGAGAAGGCAGGAGAGGGAATGCTCTTGAGAAGGCAGGAGAGGGAATGCTCTTGAGAAGGCAGGAGAGGGAATGCTCTTGAGAAGGCAGGAGGAGGAATGCTCATGAGAAGGCAGGAGAGGGAATGCTCATAAGAAGGCAGGAGAAAGAATGCTCTTGAGAAGGCAGGAGAGGGAATGCTCTTGAGAAGGCAGGAGAGGGAATGCTCTTGAGAAGGCAGGAGAGGGAATGCTCTTGAGAAGGCAGGAGAGGGAATGCTCTTGAGAAGGCAGGAGAAGGAATGCTCTTGAGAAGGCAGGAGAGGGAATGCTCTTGAGAAGGCAGGAGAAGGAATGCTCATGAAAAGGCAGTCAAAACGAGTCTTGTTGAAAGGCAAACGAGGTTGCGAAATGTATAGTTAGCAGCAACACCGCTTGAGAGCTCTTCTGCTGGTATCCCTGTTATCATTGTCACAACATGGGAGTAGAATGCAAGGTGACTTTAGTATTAATTTTTGTATTTGTGTGGTAGATATTATGAAAATTATTTGATCGTTGCTTGTGTCGATTCTTATTAGCTTCTAACATTTTGATGAAATTAGTGATGATTGACGAAACACACCTGGAATCGCTGAGACGATTAAATCCCTATTGTCTAGAGTTCGAATGGATTTCCGGAAGCCGCACAGCGCCTCAACCAGTTCAAGTTCCATTTGAATAACCAAGTCGTTGCCTTTACGCCTGGAAATGAAAAAGTTATCATAAAAAGGTATTCGGCAAGCGCGTATTTTTTTTTTTTTTTTTTTTTCTTTACAGAATAGTTGTCAAATGATATGATTTCTTCATGAATTTAAAATTGTTCATAAAGTTCAAGAATGGGGAATTTGCCTCACATTTATCTTTTTCGAAAGAAGATTTGCTGATATGGAAGAAAACCAGTGTGCTGCTCGAAAAAGCATCCAAAAAATTTAGTTAATTTAAGGAAGATGGAAATTTTAAATGTAGCGGCAATCTGTTCATGGGGGAATGGGATTGCAACGTAACGGGTTTTTTCTAACCAATCTGACTTCATAGGAGCTGTGCCCCTCAGAGGTAGCGCTACCTCTGGAAATGCAAACGAAACTGTTGCTTACGTGATCTCTCAGAGATGAAAAACAGGCTTTCGATGAAGGAAAAGAACGAAAAATTCAGGTCTATCCAAATCTAAATTACGGGGAAAAAAGAAATCTTGAAATTTTTTTTTGTCTGAACATTCCCCACTTTCGCATAATGACCCATTTGTGTTCACTTGCCGATCTAACGTCAATACAGGATCAGGCAGAATAGCATCCACGGGGCAAAATCAAGAACAAGAACACTTACGTGAATACTGGATGCTCTTTCTCTTCGAGGACGACAATCATGTCTCCAGCTTCCAATCCAGGCTCTTGGTTGCCTTCGCCAGAGAAGACGATCCTCTGATTGTCAATCATGCCTTTCATGACGTCAACTTCAATGATTTTCTTTTCGTGGACAATCTAGAAAAAGACGAGATAGATTATAGAGAAATGTGTTGGTACTATCTCCTGGAATCAAACCCTAATTCGTTTCATGCCACTTAGGGCCGGTTCAAAAAAATCTGTAACCTTGATAGTTACGTAACCCTATTGTGAAAATCTGGTTTGGTTCAACCATGGGGTTAAAAAGATGAGCGTTCAAAAAACAATTTCGGGGTTGGGTTACCTCGATAGAATCGATTATTCATTTAACCTTGATGAACTTCATGGTTGCCATGGATACGGACGCCCTGAATTTCGTTTTGCTCATGGGTACTTGAAAATCTGACGGTTCCATGGCTTCATTTCACTCCTAAAAATGACAAATTTTTGGCTACACGGTCGCCGATTCTTCCCAAAAAAGTGTACCTACTCAGCTTCAGCAACACTGTCGCTCAATTTATCTTCATCTCACAGAGTGATTCTCAATTTCGGGATTTGGTTCGTTGAAATGTAACTCGAATGTCGAAAAACGTGATTATTTTTATTATGCTTTATTAACGGGAATGAAAAGTCGCGTGTGAAGTCAAGGAGTGTAGTCAATGGTTTTTTCTCAGGAAATTTTGAGTAGTCGGTATTCCGTGTTTGAAATAAACCGTGTTTGTTTCCCGTGTTTTCCTTGATTATAAATACGATTTCACATTCTTATTATTTGCATTTCACTGTATGTGTTCGTTCTTAGTTCAAATGAATAAAACTAGTTTGAAAATCGGTGATTTTTTTTCTAGTTTTACCAACTTACCCAGTATCCCTAATTGCAAAACAGAACCTACAGAAACTGAAGACCGCTGTATCCAAAATGTCCTTCTACCTATCTTACGATTTATATTCTTGTGTCTCTGTTCGAATAATAGTTAAACTATTTCATCTACTGGAGAAACGTAGACAGCTTTGGTCATCTGAAAGAAAATCATGGTAGTACAGTACCATGTAGTTGGGACAGCTTTTGCTGCAGTTCTCGTTTCCAGCTGAACTTTGTGAAAACTAGGTAAGTATTTAAATACTGGATTATTTCCGTGCCCAACCTATATGTTATTATTAACAGATTGTGAATAATAAATAAGGGCTAATTAGGTAATTGTTTCTGGAAACTATAAAATCAGGGAGGAAATTGAAAGAATCAGCTGGTCACGATTCGCCATTTTTTTCGTAACCATGAACAACTTCATCCAACCCCAGTTTTTTTTAGGGTCACGTTACCCAGGTCACCGTAGGTAAGACAGACAGTTGGGGATTCCCCGAGGACTGACGTCACGGCAAGACCACGTTCATTTGTTCGTCTATGATTTTGTGTTGCATTTGCGGCTCAGTTGCTTCGTGTGCATCCTAACGAGTGTTTTGAAGTGTTCATAAATGTCAAAATGGTTTGTTGTGCTGTTGCGGAAAGTGCAAATCATAGTCGGCATCAAAAAGAGAACGGATTTCACTTCCAATCTTTTCCGAAGAATGAAGAAATGAGAGCTTATTGAGGAAAATTTCCATTTTGATGTGGATTCTATTCTTTTATAATTAGAAAACGAATCGGAGGAATCTACTACCGTTGAAGGTGTAGAAGAGAAGTTAGAGATCGTGGAGATGTTAGCAGGGTACCCAGCATTCAGAATGAAGAAGAAATATCCGGAAAAGGCACACATTTACGGTGACCACAAGAAAATTTCCCCATTATGATAGAAACTGGCTGTATGTTTACCGAAGGAAGAGTTCGGCCAGTGGTCTCGCGCTGATGTCACGCTTGCCACGCCCTTTTTTGGTGACCCCTACCGTGTGTTCTACCTACCCTGACCCAGATAAACTTTTCGATTGTCTCGAAAAATAATCGATTCTACAAGTTTTTTGAACGCAATTTTCAGTACCAGGGTTACGTGACCTTGTAGTAAACTTCATCTTTGGGGTTAAGTTTTTTTTTAACTGACCCTTAATCGAATGATATTTTTCGCTACAATTTTCTTTCGACTCACTTTTTTCCCTTTGCAGTTTGGACATCTGTCCTTGGCGTTGATTTTCTCTCCTTCGCCGCCACAATCAGTGCAGACACGTTGTAACTGGTGGATGACACCAGGCTGGAATTGTTGGACCTCGATGACAAGACCAGTGCCACTGCAAGTGTTACACGATTGGGTAGCACCCTTTTTCCCGCCCCTGCCTGTAAAAAGTACAAAGTTCATTGTCAAATAATCGAAGGTTAAGGAAGGAGAATTCAGGAGATAAAGAATTCCATCAGCAAGACTATCTGCAGGAAGGTTTAGAAATAGCTGCCTCCAATCGACTCACTTTTCCAATGTGTTTCGTTAAATGACTCATTGAGTTTAGGAGATTATTGCAGAGTGTTTCTGAAATAGCGGATTCGTATTTCTATCATAGTTATTTGAAGAGTTGGAAAAAAAATCTTTAAACGGGGACCCTCTTTCTTTACAGGGAATTAACCCATTTCAAGCCAAGGGTAGAAATAACAGAGTAGTGCGAGGAGGAGGATGAACTGTTTTACAGGATGGAGGCCAAAATAAGGCATAATTTACTCACCGATTGAGAGCGAAAATACTCCAAATGTTATGAATTTTACATTTCAATGGGATTCAAGAGCCTTCAGTCTTCCAAATCGATGTGATTTATGCAATTCATTGTTGTTGGTAAAATGTAAAAATCTATTTTATGGACCGGAATCCGTTTCGACTCGTGACCCAGAACGCCCAGGATCGAATTTGAGCCACCATCATGCTTTCTGCCAAAATACCCACTTTTCAAAAAAAATCCAAAATCGCATCGAGCTCCCGAACGCCGAAGAATTTTTTTCGACGAGTTTAGAAACAGCATGAACGAGAAAAAATTCTTCTACGAAGATTTTCCACTATTTTCAATATTAAAATAAGTCGATGCGAAAACGCATCAGTGGCCGGAAATGGGTTAGACGAGCACACTTTCAAAAATTTTTACTCGAGAGAAATGACCACTTCAAAGGCTTGTTTTCACCTTCCATTTTTTGAAAATGTCGAGAATGAACTTCGAAATTATCGAAACTTGTTGGTTTACTCGAGAGAAACGACCACTTCAAAGGCTTGTTTCCACCTTCGATTGTTCGAAAAAGTCGAGAATGAACGTCGAAATCATCGAAACTTGATGGTTTACTCGAGAGAAACGACCACTTCAAAAGCTTGTTTTCACCTTCGATTATTCGAAAAAGTCGAGAATGAACGTCGAAATCATCGAAACTTGATGGTTTACTCGAGAGAAACGACCACTTCAAAAGCTTGTTTTCACCTTCGATTATTCGAAAATGTCGAGAATGAACTTCGAAATCATCGAAACTTGTTGGTTTACTCGAGAGAAACGACCACTTCAAAGGCTTGTTTTCACCTTCGATTGTTCGAAAAAGTCGAGAATGAACGTCGAAATCACCGAAACTTGATGGTTTACTCGAGAGAAACGACCACTTCAAAAGCTTGTTTTCACCTTCGATTATTCGAAAAAGTCGAGAATGAACGTCGAAATCATCGAAACTTGATGGTTTACTCGAGAGAAACGACCACTTCAAAAGCTTGTTTTCACCTTCGATTATTCGAAAATGTCGAGAATGAACTTCGAAATCATCGAAACTTGTTGGTTTACTCGAGAGAAACGACCACTTCAAAGGCTTGTTTTCACCTTCCATTTTTTGAAAATGTCGAGAATGAACTTCGAAATTATCGAAACTTGTTGGTTTACTCGAGAGAAACGACCACTTCAAAGGCTTGTTTCCACCTTCGATTGTTCGAAAAAGTCGAGAATGAACGTCGAAATCATCGAAACTTGATGGTTTACTCGAGAGAAACGACCACTTCAAAAGCTTGTTTTCACCTTCGATTATTCGAAAAAGTCGAGAATGAACGTCGAAATCATCGAAACTTGATGGTTTACTCGAGAGAAACGACCACTTCAAAAGCTTGTTTTCACCTTCGATTATTCGAAAATGTCGAGAATGAACTTCGAAATCATCGAAACTTGTTGGTTTACTCGAGAGAAACGACCACTTCAAAGGCTTGTTTTCACCTTCCATTTTTTGAAAATGTCGAGAATGAACTTCGAAATTATCGAAACTTGTTGGTTTACTCGAGAGAAACGACCACTTCAAAGGCTTGTTTCCACCTTCGATTGTTCGAAAAAGTCGAGAATGAACGTCGAAATCATCGAAACTTGATGGTTTACTCGAGAGAAACGACCACTTCAAAAGCTTGTTTTCACCTTCGATTATTCGAAAAAGTCGAGAATGAACGTCGAAATCATCGAAACTTGTTGGTTTACTCGAGAGAAACGACCACTTCAAAGGCTTTTTTCCACCTTCGATTGTTAAGGGAGCGCGGGACTCAAAGCTCAGATCAGCGCCAACCAAGAGATAGCGCTGACGCTCGTGGGAAGAAAAGGCTATCACGAAGAAACTATCCGCAAGAGCGCTAGCATCGCTTGTTTACTCTCGTTCTCTCGGAGTTTTCTTTCCTGCTTTCTTTTGTGTCTGTAACCTCCCCTCCCGCGTCTTGTCCAACTTGATAACGGAAGCCTTATCAAATCCAGATTTTGATTTCGCAAAAAGACGTTTTGGTGAAGTTAATATCAAGTGCCTGGACTACCATCCGTGTATGTTCTCTCTCCGTGTTGTTCCGAGTTTGAATAGTTGATTTGTTCAGCAATGCTCCACGAAGGAAGGACAGGAGTTCGAATGTATACACATGGACGGAAGCAGTTACAGGAGAACAAAACGCCCTTGGAAAGTAAAACGTTTGTTGGTGAGTAAGTGATATCTACTTCTTTCTAGTGCTGAAGTGTTTTTCGAAGCTAGGCACCTACTAATTGAGTAGTCGTCAATGATATTCGAACAGAACCTTCTATCTGAATCTTTCTTCTGTTACACCTTTACAATTTTGAGCTACCTAACATAGCCGTACTTAAGAAATCCGTAATTATAAGATTACATAAAACAATCGTTGGTTAATAAGTAGAAAGATTTACCTAATTCGTCATGGTTTTTGCAAGATATTTTCTTTTTTTTGAATGGGCATGCCCATTTTGCGGGATAGTCCCACAAAATTGTCGTGCTCCCCCAACAAAGATTGTTAGTTTGTAGTGGAAATTAAAATACCTATCAATTATTACGGTAGTGATGATAGTGGAAAGATTATGAATAGGTAGGTACATGGAGTTGAGAATCAAACCATTTCTTCTAGAAAACCTTACCAAAATCACTATAAATTTTATAAATGGCTCTAAATTAGTTATTTTACGGGTAACGTACCTACCTAGATGATGGATTTCTGAATCCCATTCAAATTAGGACCTTTTATAATGTTAGGATTATTTTGGTGGCCTGTGCAGAGATGGTAGAATTTTAATTCATGAACACGATTAAGAATACAAATCATGCCTGCGATTTTATGATTATGAATACCATCGTATTTACATTTCCCGCGTATTAGTATTTTGAATAAGATTTTATTATTTTTTCTATAATTTCCCTGAAAATTGAATTTTTTAACGATTTTTCCTGAAAAGCATACTTTTATTTACCTATGATGTTCTCCCGAACTCTGGACATATTTTCGCAAAAAATAAAATACCTACGATTTTCATCGAAAATTTCGTCGAAGTTTCTATACGAATGGTCGTAGCGAGTTTGGAGGGGTCTCACTCGATTCGTCGTGAAAAATCCTATAAGAATTCGTCAGCGTTTCGAATTTTGATTGATTATTTTGACAATGTTAGGCCATAAATATGTCCAGAGTTCAGGAGAAAATCATTTTAAAAAAGTATGGTTTTCAGGGAAAATCGTTTTTTAAAAAATCGATTTTTAGGGAAATCATGTAACAAATTCAAAAATTGTATTCAAAATACGAATACGGGGGAAAATGGTATTCTAAGTGGGAATACGATTGTATTCCTATTCATAATCATAAAATCGAAGATATGATTTGTATTGATTTTTTAAAATTTGTTTTCTTTCTTCATTTGTATTTGTTTTGATTTTGTATCCATGCCCATCTCTGGCCCAGTTTCATGCATTTATGAAATATACTTTAAAAAAGATGATACTGGCTTAACATACCATACCAGGTAAAATTGTACGTAGGGTGAAACAGATTTGTGTAGAACAAAGTTTTTAATAAAACCTTTTTTATCTAACGCTTTCTGGTTGGAATTGAATATTCGATTCCAATGAGAAGTCCTCCGGAATGCATATAATACCAAACAATGTTTGTAGGTACTAAATATTCTCGAAACTATCACACTCCCTCCAAACATCATGACTGATGGGGTCGAATTTATTTAAATTTCAATTATCAGGGACACGAGTTATTCCTCGTTGACGTTAGTGTTGGATTGAATCCTGCAGCTGCCTACTTGGCTAAAAATACAGAAACATTGTTCTATCATTAGTATTTTGAACTCGCTGATAAAAATCCTGATTACTCGTAATTTTATTCAAGTATTTTGTTCTGGTTTATAACCAACCGTGGACCCATATTCTTAATTATTGTTTGTTGTTTGTATCTCTTCTTACATGTTTATAGTAAAATTATCAATAGAAACCTAAATTTTTCTGTTTTTTTTCCCAGGAGAGATTTTACTCAGAATTGTATATTTTGCTGGAGACTTTTCTGGAACAAATCTCATTGAACCAGCACCCAGGACCGTTTGAAAGCAACTTGTCCATCACATTGATAAGACAGTGAAAAGCTGCTCTGTCTAGCAAGCATCCTCACCTCCAGATGTAAAATTTAACTGAAGTTTTGTTTGTATTCAAATAGTTGGTAATAAATATGATTATTGTTTTTTTGCAGTTTGAGGTTACCTAATGGTCAATAAATCATTTGTACTTGATCATTTGTACATTTGTAATTGATTTCTACCAGATGTGGAATCTCTACGTCTCCCTCTTTCCAAAAAGTATTCACCAACTATTTAGGTTGAAGTTTTATTTTCAGTCTACCTAACATACTGTAGGAATGGTTAGAGTTGAGATGAACAAAATTAAATTGAATATTTTGAATCACTACTTCGCCCTCTTTCCAAAAACTGTAGGTACGTTGAAGTTTTATTGCCAGCACACCTACTGAAGGTAAAATGTAAAAAGTAAGTTCTACCTTATTTGAATATCCACGCTGCAAATTATTACACAAAGATTTATTATTTCAATGTAGATCACTCATCTGCAAAGAACTCGGCTTTGCCATTATCACTTATTTTACTTACCTACTTCACAATCATGTTGATTTGGAAGAAATAAATGCTTCACACTCATTTCCAAGAAATAAAGAGTTGTGGGTCCCTTCATTAGGAAATTTGATTACTGGTTGCTAAGGACTCAAAACGGAGGACAACTCGAAGAAATGAACAACCATCGTATTTTGGTCAGGTAAAATTGAAGTTTAGGCCTCTTTTACGATTCACACTTGTGTTTCTGATTTATCATAAGTCCAACCCATAAGATCTCATAGGGAGAGAACAGTTTGTCGTACTCTGGGTGGTCTAATTCGATTCTAAAAATTCGAAACTATTTTAAACTGATGAAAAAACAATATCTTTGGATACACATTTTTTGA
Organism: Apolygus lucorum; assembly: GCA_009739505.2. NCBI lineage: Eukaryota > Metazoa > Arthropoda > Insecta > Hemiptera > Miridae > Apolygus > Apolygus lucorum. The sequence goes on along the minus strand of CM019171.2, from coordinate 46,092,235 downwards.
GCTAGGGCATTTTAAAGATTTCAACCCTTAGTTTTCAACCCTTAGAAGTGACTGACGTCAACCAAAAGCTTCGGGGCAAGAACTAGACCCCAAATGGAGCCCATATACCAAATTTCATCAAAATCGGTACATGGGAACTACCTTGGGGGGGGGGGGGTAAACTTTTTTTTTCTTGGTCGATTCCTAAGGTTCACTATTGAAATTAATAAACCAAAATTATGCACTCAACTCCGTAGGTTAAGGTTACATTTTCAGCATACCTACATATCATACTGTATGGTCAGGGTGGGGGTAAAATATTATATAATAGTACCAGAATAAGAATTTCCACATCGCCCTGTTTCCGAAAAGTTCTCACACAACTATGAAGGTTGAGGTTAAATTTTAGGCATAACTAACAGGTAGGTACCTATTGTTGGTATGGTCAGTTTTGGGGGTAAAATACGTAATAGTACCTGAATATGAATTTCCACATCGCCCTGATCCCGAAAAGTACTAATTTGAAATTATATAGGTAGATACATTTTTAATTCAAATTATTTTGTATATTTACCTATTAATATAATAATTTTAAAATAATGAAAAGATACATGTAGGTACAAAAAAATTAAAATAAAAAATTTTGAATGAAAATACATTTTTTTTTAGATGGTAACGGTTCAAGTGTTGAGATAGATACTTGAAGGTTGAAATTTTAATCAAGTACTTCGCACAGTATCATCCTCACAATGTTTATGGATTCGAGAAAGCAGAAGGTAGAAGAGATTTTGGAGGACAGGACCCAGTAAGAATTTCGTACGACGTTGCCAGATCCACGCCAGTGGCAACGCTGTACTACACCAGTACTCTGTGGGGCCCATCGAACTATAACACCGGTGTTTTAGTTCGATGGTGGGGCCTCGAGATTGAAGGGGTAGAATTATAAACCTCCTCTTTGGCTCCCCTTTTTCGGAGGGTCAGAGATGGATCGTAGTTCAGCTCCCGCCCACTGGTAGCGCACGTGACCAGGGCCCCTTTTTTGAGCGCTTCTTCCAAAATAACGGAACTTTGTCTTCACGTAATCTCCGTTATTTTACAAGTTAGAATTGTCCTCTTTGAATTTTCAGAGATTTTAGTCTTCTAAAAAGTTCCGTACGGAGAGTTTTCATCAAAAAAAAAATTTAAGTAGAATTTAAATTTTCTATTTTTTTCAAATTTCAATTTTTTTGACATTTTGGCCCGTATGTATGAAGTATTCAATATTTAATGAATTTAGAAATTTTTTGTGAGAGGAGAAAATGAACACTCACAGAGAAAACGTGAAGATAAGGGAAACTAGTAAGTCCCGCGCCCCCTTAACCAAAATCAGATGGTTGAGAAATTCAAATTCAATATATTAGCTGCAGGTGAGCGCCCTTGTTAACACTTCCAGCAAATTTCAACGAAAATTAAGCATTTTCTGTTGCATTATACATTTTGAAAACAAAAGTATCAACAAAAGTTCAGTTTTTATAGAAATCTATATTTATACATACTCGTAGGTGACCAATTTTCCTAAATTTGGTACATCTATATTTGAAAAAAAAACTTTAGTTTACCAATTATTTTTTGTGATTGGCTATCCTGTATGATAACTTGAACCGTGAAACATTAAAATAGCATGGAAAACAACGAAATAATGTTCGTAGGTATATTTAAATAATTCACCAAATAAAAACATTCACTTGGGTGGATATGCATGAAACCCTCTTATTGGGCGCTTCCCCGCGTTTTGGAAACAGCCTACATTCTGCGTAGGAGGACACATCCAATCTATTGTGGCTAGTTCCACGGGATAAAATTACTACCTACTGTTTCGTGGTACTATTTAAACACAATAAGCGACGCTAATAAGCAGATAAAACGCAGTATATTCAACTGAACGACGACAACGACTTTAGACCATGACGGTACAAAGAACAAGACTAACTATCTCATTTGATCAAAACATAACGTACATCGTGGATACTCAACATGGATACTAAACACCTACTAAGTCAAACTTTCAAGTGAGTATTTTTTAGTACTAAAACTTTTCCCCCTCAGACTGCAGGAACTTCCCATTGAAAGGTGTGGCGCTAGGGCTTTTCCCAGAGTTTTTCGGGAAAAAATGAAATTCCACGAGTTTCCCAGGAGAGTAAAATTTCCTGAGTATTCACTGTTTACCAGGTCGCTGGACACCCTGATAAATAGAGTTCCGTTGGCCCGGGTCAAGCTTCAAGTGTCAGAATTGTTCGATCAAACCTAAGCCTAATTACAGCACTCGACAACATTTTTGAAGAGTTTAGTACACCCGATGATTTGCAATGATCCATTATTTAAAAAACGCCCTGAATAGGCTTACCTTCGCATTTATCGCAAATGACGTTCTTCTCAACTTGGAGTTTCCTGACAGAGCCGTTGTAGAGTTCTTCAAGCGTGACGGCAAGAGGATGGACGAGGTTTTTGCCTCTGCGTTCCCTGCGTCCGCGACCACCTCTGAACCCTCCAGCTCCAGTGAAGAACATATCGAAGAGATCCATCGGCGAAGTGAAGCCTGAATGGCCGACACCTCCCTCCTTCAACGCCTGCTCGCCACCCTCATCGTAGACCTGCCGCTTCTCGGGGGTCGACAACACTTCGTAGGCTTGGGAGATGAGTTTGAACTAGAAAAAAACGCAAAAGTCAGCTTTGAGTTTGCTTAGACTACGTAACGTAAGCTTACCAATGTGCTCACTTTGGTCCTAATAGATGATGTATATTGATAGTCCTTCGTGGTTCGTATTTTGTCACTGTAACTGTTGGAACCATCCCAGGGAAATAGCTGGACTGACACACACCCCTTAGGGCCGGGGGTACAACTCAAAGTTTAATCAGGGACACAGCTAAGCTTAGCTTAATTTTGAACCACCGTTCAAACTACAGATCCCTTTTGGTGAGTGTACAAGCCCTTATCAATTCAGTTTAGGAAACTGGAGATGACAAAGAAGAAGAAAACAAAACGAAATGGAACTGATTAGTACAGGTTCCATGCTGATTAGCACAGTTGCAGAAGTTGGAATAAATCTCAACTTCACATTAAGGCCTTCACGCCTTAGGCCCACTTTCACCAAAACTTGTTCAAATCGCGTTTAACTAAACGCCTTGATTGTTAATCTGAAGGAATAAACCCGGCAAGATGGCGAGCGTCTTTCACCAACCCGAAACAAAGTTAAACGGCGATTGAGATAATCGAGCTTAGCTAACCTTGAAATGTCAAGTGAAATGAACGAAAGTTGGACATAATGACGCGTTTGGGGCAATAGAAGCGTTGAACAACAACCACTCCCGCACTTGCTATCAGTAGATTCTCGTGATACAAGATACGACGCGTGATACGAGTGATACGAGTTCGACGCGAGTCATCTCGAATTCTTTATTGCCAATCGCCTACTTCTGATTTTTCATTACTTAATAATTTGTATTAATAAAGGTAGGTAAGTTAAGGACGACCTTTCTTCTGTTCGACCTGTTCCCAGTTTACAAGGTATTTTGTTGGAAACTCTAGCTGAGTATCAATCAAATTTAGGACTTTGATGACCGTGGGCTTGGTAGTGTGGAACACGTTGAAGGATTCTCCTCGGACGTCTCCTGGGGACGTCGTCGTCAGACGAGTCATACATTATTTGTAATGACATATCCATTTCCACCACAAAACACTTCCAAGAACATACACAAAATCTCACAACAATAAAAAATGTTCACTGCGCAGCCATATTGAATTTGTAGTAAAACGAGCATACCGAGTTTAGTCGGCCGACTTTCGATCGTTTAAACTCAAACCCCTCGAGATGGAGTTCAAACTCGTAAATCGCTCTGGTGAAAGACGTTTATTGCTAAACGTCGATTATCTCTTGGCACTCTTGGTTTAAACTCGTTTTGAATGTTTGGTGAAAGTGGGCATAAGTAGTATAACCTAAAACCTCAATGAGAGTTTTCCTAGGATAAAACTATGGATAAAACTTCTTCAATCGACTCAAAAACCTTCAAACCTCAATGTGAGTTTTCCTAGGATAAAACTACGGATTAAACTAGGATAAAACTACTTCAATAGACTCAAAAACCTTCAATTTGGCGTTTATTGTAATACACTAGTGGTGAAAGAAAGGAGTGTCGAACTTTCATGATCTACTCAAAAGTCAGCCTTTCAAAAACGAGTCCCCCCATCCAACAACAGCAGTTTTTCGAAGATGCAGTGAGAACTTTCGTCATATCAATTTTATAATAGAATTTGAACTTTTGGCAACTCATTTTGAACTTTTGGCAAATCCATTACGTTTCGAGAACTACTGGAGTCCTTGTCCACCTTCATTCCCTCTACAATGTTCAATAAAGTGTTTTTTCTCTCTCTCATTTTATAATAGAAAGTTTTCATCGTGTCAGGCGCAACGACTCGAGACAGATGGGGCCAGCAGACGCAGATGCTAACTTTTTTTGGTGGATTTCGAGTCATCACAAAATAAGGTGGATACTCTGGAAGTGACGCTAACTAAACACCATTGTCAATATTGTATTATGTAACTCACCTTATCGCCTTCATTGGGGTTCTTGTCAGGATGGTATTTCAGAGCCAACTTCCGATACGCTTTCTTTAGTTCGTCATTCGTGCAGTTAGGCTTCACACCCAGGATGTCGTAGTAATTGGTTTCCTTCACCATTTTTTCAATTTAGTAACTACAAAAGAAAAGAAAATAGTTGGAATAATAATAGCGGCAATATGGCAAAATCTTAGCGACTGCAAATTACTACAAAGAGGTTTATATTTGTTCCTTATACTCTCTGGCAGGGGTTCTTATTTATCAAGTGGGAGAGGAGGGTTGACAAAGACTATTCCATAGCTTGAAGAAGTGGTAGGTATGTGAAGAAACCTGCTAGATTGCAGTTTACTCTCCTGCTGTGGACTGACAGCCAGGTGTCCTTGGATTGTCTGAAGAACCTGAAATTTCGAACGCAGACTGTGGAGTGGATACAGCGGACCGTGTGGAGCTTGAGGAATGGCAATTGGAGAGTGGCTATGAGCTGGGCACACGACGGTACAGTGGGCAATGAAGAGGCGGATCGCTTGGCCAAGGAGGCGGCCATGGACGAGGAGGCAGTGGTTTCTTTCCACTTGGCGCCATTGACTTTTATTTCAAGGATGAGTTCAGATGCCAGCCTGAGAGAATGGAACCGCGAGTGGAACTTGAGTCAGAAGAGGCGGCATACTAGGAATTTCTACCCAAGTATTTCTGCGAGAAGGAAGTCTGAGCTTCAAATATCATGCAAGATGACCCAGGCCCTAACTAGCCATGGAAGGAATAAGGTTTCACTCTTCCATTTTGGCCAGGCCGAGGACCCTTTTTGCGGACGTGATGGAGTGACTGAGCAGACGTGGGACCACCTCATCAATAGCTGCCAGTTGTTTGAGCCGGAGCGAAGTAGGCTCATTTGGAAAGTGGTAATGACGGGTGAGCTGTGGCCTCCTGATGTGCGAGTGTTGGTTGAGAGATTTCTCCAGCCTTTCTTCACATTCATCAATAGTATGGACTTTGATTTGTTGTGATACCTATTGATAAATTGTAATTGAGAAATACATGTAGTCATGTAAATGGGAGCATGTTGAATAAAGTCCCTCAGCCCAGGATGTACTGGCTGCTGAGGAAAAAAAAAGTCCACTCAGTGATCAAAAAAAGGAACAACTGAGAATTGGAGGCCCTAAACAACAAGAGCCTACTCCTAAATTGTCGTTTATGAGGTAACACTCCGTTTCAAAACTCGTATGTACTCGCCCAATCTAGTGGTGCTGCGAGAAACTTCCAGAACTACCTATTGGGTCACCAACACAACAGGCGAGTAAATACGAGTGTAAACTCATAAACTAGATTTTTGGAGGCCCAATATCTCAACTAAGTGACAAATAAATTCCTTATCTTTCTTGAAGCTTTACCTAATAATGTTTCTTTTTTTTTTGTCACTTGATTGAAATTGATTTTTTACTCTACTCCTCTGATCCAATCCACAAGGGAATTCGAAGTAAACTAAATAACTGGACCTCTGCTCATGAAATCCTCACTACTAGTATAAATAACCCTCATAGGGTCTGATTCAACAGGTGTTATGACCCACATATCAACTAGCAGTTAGTTCTTAAATAAAGAAGCGAACAGGAGGATCCCTGAGTGAGTCATCAACCACTAGGGGAGACGAGGTATGGGAAAACACGTCAACATGACGTCACCCTTCCACCTCTCTCTCCCCCGAGGAAACTATACGAGTATACAGCGTGTCCCCGAAAACGTTCCTTCCCCCTGCTAAAATCGTCCAGGAAGTGGTAAAAACGAAAATTTTTTTTAATCTTCATGATTTTTCCCAAGGATCTCAAATATGACCACAGTGCGTATTGCGCACGTGCGCAATCGTGCGCAACGCACACCAACTTCGTTTTTTCAAATGAAACCCCCCATTTTTCATTGAAGATTCGGATTCTACGTGAAATTTCATGAATATTTCACCCCTCAAGCGATTTTTTTATTGCGCGCAACCCGCTCAGTGCGCGCTCAAAGATGCGCAACCCCAAGGTTGTGTCAAAAGGTGCATGCACGAAGTACCTAAGTGTGACACATGATATTTTAGTATTTTTTTACGCTGAATCACGTGGTGATGTTAGGTTCTTAATTTTACTGCATTTTTATAAAAAAAAAATTAACTTTAAAAAAAGGAAAATTGCATTTTTAAGGGCAAAACCACCCTGTCTACTTAAAAACTTGTTTCCAAGATAATCGAAAAAAGATTTTCAAGTAGACAGGACGGGTTTTTCACGAGAAATTACAAGTAGAGAGTCCTTGTGAAATTACTAGTGAAGAGTCCAGTGTGATAAACAATCGTTTTGACATAGACATGTCTTTTGGCTGGGGGTCAAGGAATTTTTCGCGGCACTTTTTTTTATCACAAAAAATGCAATGCTGCTACCAGTAAACAAAATCATAGCTACATATCGGTAGCTATGAAGCAAGGTTCTCTAAAATACTGCAATAAATTACGTGCGAACGGATAGTTTTTTTTTTAATGTCAAAACATAAATTTTAATTTATTAACAAGGATGAAGTTAACGGATGGGCACAGAAGATGCGTAATGAGTAAAAATGCAATTTTCCTTTTTTAAAAGTTAATTTTTCGTCGATAATTTGATAAAAATGCAGTAAAATTAAGAAACTAACATCACCACGTGATTCAGCGTAAAAAAATACTAAAATATCATGTGTCACACTTAGGTACTTCGTACATGCACATTTTGACACAACCTTGCGGTTGCGCATCTTTGAGCGGGTTGCGCGCAACAAAAAAAATCGGTTGAGGGGTGAAATGTTCATGAAATTTTACGTAGAATCCGAATGTGCAATAAAAAATGGGGGGGGGGGGGTCTCATTTGAAAAAACGAAGTTGGTGTGCGTTGCGCACGATTGCGCACATGCGCACCGTGGTCATATTTGAGATCCTTGGGAAAAATCATGAAGATTCAAAAAAAAATTTTTCGTTTTTACCACTTCCTGAACGATTTTAGCAGGGGGGGGGGGGCGTTTTCGGGGACACCCTGTATAAGCCCACTCAGGGATGCTCCCTCATGCCAATCTAGTTCTGTCAACCGGCTTATTCATTTCACTCTCAACCCTCTCGAATAAGGATCTCCTCGAAGTACTAGGCTCACTAGGTAAATGTCCCGCCTCCTTCTGATTGAAACCCCGAGGTTGCCGGGCTAGCCTATGTTCCATGCACTTCGCATGCCAGTCAGGCTAATAAGCCGCCGATGCGACAGTGCAAGTCACTAGCTTAGCACTCTCAAATGGGTGTCCACCGGTGGTGGATGCTGCGGTCCTTCTCTTTGCCTGCCATCCACACATGGTGGACGAGGCGAAGTTTGAAGGAGCCTTTCAAACGTTCAAAAATCAGTATTTCAGCGGCAAAACAGTTTCAAGATTGCACGAGAGATTATAACCCTTCAGTCTGTCCAACATAACATGGGAAAACCAACGAAAACATGCGAAAACCACACATGGAGGACGGTGAATAGGAGAGTCAACGGGAAGGTTTTTCGTCTAGGCCGGGGACAATCCTACTGATTATTGACAGGCGTTGAGAGTGTTAGTGACCATTCTCTTTTCGTTGAGTAGGGGATAAAGAAAACACAAATGCTGCATCGAGAAGGTCATCTCCGCAGACATAACAACAGGAATCACCTAAAGGAACCTACTACTAGAGTAGATACCAACCAAGTGCCCTATAAATTCCCTTAAATTCTTCATTGGCATCTGATGCCTCCACCCTGGCTTCGATTTGTCCGATTTCGCTTAAGGGTACTTCATTATTGAAGTGTTGATGCAATCCTGTTATGGATACAAGAAAGATATGAGAGATATTCCCTCATTAGTTCTAATGGAGACCCCATCCCTGAAATAAAGTGCAGGCTGGCTGCGGAAAATCGCTGTTACTGGGGGCTTGTGAAACAGCTCAAATCCCGCCTGCTGAACCATCGAGTGAAGTGTGAGCTGTATCGAACCCTGATCCGCCCAGTATTGACCTACGGATCTGAGACTTGGACCATGGGCAAGCAAGGAGAGGAGATGCTCAGAACGTTCGAAAGGAAAATCCTGCGAAGGATATTTGGGGCTGTCTGTGAGAGGGGGGTCTGGAGGCGGAGGAAGAACGAGGAGTTATACGAACTGTTCATGGATGTTGAAGTCGTAAAATTCGTAAAACTCGAAGACTGCGCTGGGCTGGCCACGTGATGCGCATGAAGGAAGATGACCCGGTTAGGAAAATTTTACAAGGAAGCCCTGGTGGAACCCGAGGAAGAGGACGACCGCGGAATCGTTGGGCTGATGAGGTAGAGGAGGATGTGGCGCGCGCCGGATATCGGAACTGGCGAACACTGGCAACCAGAAGGAAAGAATGGAAGAAGGTTGTGGAGCAGGGTTGTGACGCCAACAAAGAAGAAGAAGAAGAAGGGTACTTCAATATTGAAGTGTTGATGCAATCCTGTTATGGATACAAGAAAGATATGAGCGATGCCTAACTACCCGATGACGTTTTTCTTACCGGAATTACTCAGGTTACGGAAGGAAAGGCCAATAATCTAAACCCCACTTAATTGAATTAACCATTCTAATCATTCAGATATACTTGGTTGAAATAAACACCGTAGGCAGAATGAATACTAAGGCCCGTATTCACAAAAATCACCAAAGTGACACTTGAAGTCACACTTCCGAAAGTGATACTTTAGGCCAAAGTGAAACTTGAGGAGAAATCGCTATTCACAATCGTTTTCAGTGTAGCTGCTCTTAGTTCAGCTTTAGGTTCAACTGAAAAGGAAATTGAAGGAAAACTGATAAGTTTTCCATTTAAATCCGAACGGAAAAACTTCGTAAAACGGCTGTCGAATCAAGCAAAATATACGTACTTCTCGTCAAAACCTGCACTGAGGGCCAGTAAAGTGTGGTAGTAGCCAAACTTACCCGGAGAGTGTAACTTGACGAAAGTTCAGCTTCGGTAAAGAGCGGCTAAAGTGACACTTCTTCTAAAGTTTAGTTCGTGAATAGCGTTTTCTCTAAAGTACAGCTTTAAGTGGAGCTTTCAAGCTACACTTAGTAAAAAGCCCCACTTAGTGCAGTTTGTGAATACGGCTGTAAGTAGGTACGAAACTCGGTTCCAAAGCAGCAAACTGGAACGTTATCAACCATCATTTTTTGCAAAGGATAATTTATTGGAGACATTCGAGATTCCTCTTCAGTGATAGTGATAGGGTACCTAGATCATGTTTTGTATGACGGCAACTGATACAAATAATCTGCGAGTAGGTAAATGACTTGCGGATTATGTTCTTGCGCAGACTATGTCAAATCAATACTCTGCCAACACAAACTACGTACCTACTAGTCTATTTATATCCAACGAATATTCAAGATTTGAATTTTTCAAGCGGGATAGTCGAGAGTACAGTACAGAGTACTCTCTCTTCCCCCAACACAAATTTCATGTAAATTTGTCCGACCGCAAAAACACGCGGCGGAGTCGGGTATGCCCATGGCCTTGCAGTAATCATACCGGAGATAGAACATCATTTTCCAAGGATTAAGTTCAATTGGAGTAAGCTTACACCTCTCAGCAATTCAGAATCTCTTATAAAAGAGGAAAAACGACAGAGAAAGACCTCTCTAGAGATCGACGAGAAAAGTAGGTACAACGAAACATTCGCAACCCCGTGAAAAATATGCATGTTCTCATTTTCCTTACACATTAGGACGTTCGACAAATTTTCAGCTCTTCATATGTACATTGAATTTGTCAAGAACCGACTTACAGCTCACTTTGAACGTATTCATGAGGAGAAATTAACGGAGAGAACAATGGATTCAGCTAGACACAAATGGTGACATTCCGTACCATGTTGATGGTTCGGAAGACATTTTCTAGGTATCTAGAGAGATATTACTGAATTTCAGTCCCCTAATCTGATCGTAAGAAGCCATCGAGTATAAAACACTTACCAGTTATGACGAATTAGTTGGAAATCAATAGGAAAATCACGATCCAAGTCAAATTATAACGAAAAAAGAAGCGAACGAAGTGACTGGAGGGCCACAAAGATCGAACGCAAGTAGGAAGTGTCCTTGACTGAGATCACTGCTTGAAGTTTCGAATGTTCGGGAATGTTCTAGCGAAACCGACAACGTATTTTTTTAAAATTATGACCCACGGAGATGATTAACGAGAAAATTTATTGATCAAATGATGATAAAGAGCTAAATTTGTATTTATTATGCACGTTTTTTGAGAAATTAGACAAAAAATTAACGCGATTTTGAAGGCGTGGTCTTTTTTGCTGACGTCACAGACGGTGCGAAGATTGCTAATTGTTAGAGTCATGGAGGAAGGGCAAGGTGATGGGTCTTCCAAAACAAGAATTTCAGGTAGCAGGAGAATGCGATTTACGATAAAACGTTATTGCAATGCGACATAATATTTTAAGGATGTACAACCTCAATCTGATATTCAGACATCCGAGATTTATCAAAAAGATAAATCAAAAAGGCAATCTAAAATGGCGGTTTGATTTGAAAAAAGGCGCAACATTTTTTTTCATGAGTGCCAGTTTTTACACTGAGAAGTAATATACTACAACTTCTCCATGTATCATGGTTGTTTCACATTCACCATCCATGTTCCACCTAAAAACTTCAAAAATTCCTGCTCTCTTGAATTAAAAAAAAAATGCAGAAGCTTCAAAAATTTATTCCACTGCGCTCCTTTTCGCCAGGAAAATGTTAATTTCAGTATTTAAACAGTTGAAAGGTCAACCTGTCGCAAACTGGAACATGAAGAAGAATAAGTTATCGAAATATGGCGGCTGTAATGTTCATAGTTTAGGCTTTTTGTTGAAGAAACGGATTCGCGGTCAAAAAGTTTTTCAGTCTCCGGATTCGTGCGACTTTTGTATTCTATCGAATTTCTTAACAAAGTGAGCATTTTCGAGACAGCTTCACGATGGGCGTTTATATGTCGAAGCCCGTGAAAGACAAGGAGTCCTCGGATTTGAACGGGAAGCTGCTCAAGTGCGGCGCCAGCTCCATGCAGGGATGGCGTGTGTCCCAGGAGGTGAGGCATTTTCATGATTATCTTCGCCCATATAAGTAATATTGATAACCATATAACTATCATCATGATAATCATCTCACTAGATAGTATTTGCATTTCAATTCGTATCAGTGATAACGGTTTGAAGACAAATTCCCGAGGATATGACCTCGGTCGTCGTAGGTCAGGACTTCAGATTGCGTTGTCCAAGTCCCGGGCATTTTCGGCGCCGAAAAGTGCCTCACGAAATTTTCATTGCATTTGGGTATTCATCTCTTTTGAGTGTCTACGCATAATTTTAGTTGTACTCACTTTTCGATCATACCCACACATCACTGTAGGTACATGTGTGTTGTCCTGTACGTTCGGATGTCGCGAAGATAGATTTTCAAGAGGGCGGAAATATCCAGATTTTGGGGTTTGGAGAGCAAATTTACATATCCCATGAGTTGGATAGTCGTCTGAAGATTGGAAACCTATTTTTTATACAATGTAGGTATAGGAAATTTCATCTTGAAAATGCTTTTTTAAACTTTCCGGTTTTTGTTGTGCATTCGTCGGTATATGGGCAGCGTTGTGCTTGAATGGTACGATTATGATTGAATTTTCACACTGCCAGTTTCTTCATTTTCCTCATCAGGACGTACAAATCGTGTTAAATCTAAAAATAATGAAATAAAAAGTCATTTGTGCAGCATAAGTTTCAATGAGCAAATTTATGAAAATTACGTGTAAAACTACTTCTCACTTCTTTGAGATTACTTCTTGTTACTTCTTTATACTTATCCTTAATAAGAGCCACTGAAACCATTCTAAACGCCCTTTTTCCACCTTTAAATTGGCTGAGCGATTACTTAATGACTTCAAAACACCCAGAATGAGGTCCCTTGCGACGGGTCTTTTTTATGTTCGAACAGCCCGCATTTCCCATCCTGCCGTTTAACTACGAGATAATTTTTGTAATAGCAGGGTATATTACGGAACCATCAAAAACAAAGGTTCCGAAACCACCTGCTGATTAAAAATTCACAGACAAAAAGTTTATCCCCTAATAGCCCAAAACATGAAATAATTCGAAATTTTCCGATTTTTTCTTGATTTCTCATTAAAAACAGCTCTTGCTACGTGAAAGTGAAGAGAAAAAAATTTATTTGCTCATATATCAAATTTTAAAATTTTGTCGCTCCAGTGCAACATTGGGCAGCCGGATAGTATTTCTTGTTGCTCGGCTGCAACATTGGGCTATGATAGTCAAGAATCGATTGCAATACTCGGAATAGTAGAGCTTTCAGAGGTACTCATTTCACTAAATGATTCCATAAATCATTATTTGCAGGCGTCTTCACCAACAATCAGTAGGTAGGTATTAGAGAAAAAACACTTTTTTTCTCATTCCCCTACTGACTATGGAACTCGAAAAAGTAACTTGACTCAGTTAGACAAATGCATAGGCCATTTATCATGACCAATTCAATATTTTTATTACATCGTTGTCGAATATCACATACCTACTTGGTTCCCAAACGATCACTTACACATAAGTTGCTCATATGATTGGACCTCTAAAATGAGGTGTTTTGGAACTCTTTCAACATTATACTTAGCTAACGACAGCAAACGAAAAATTTTAAACTAGCAGTCGTCAAAATGCATCACAGATGACGCAAATATTGAGAGGAAATCCTGGCGAAATTCAAAAAAATAAGATAATCCAGAAAATGAATTGTTTCTAACGAATAGAACAGATGTGATATTCAAAGAATAATGAACAAAAGCCACTAGTTTCTTATTCTGAGAATAATAAAACAAAGTGTCAGAATTAGGAATTTCAATTTAAACTCCCCGTAGGAGGCAATTGATACTAAGACCCCTCCTTTTTTTCAGAAAGTAGGTATTTCATCGAAACCCAAAGTGCAAAATGTAACACACTCCTGAAAATTTATAACTCATATTGAAAAATGAAACATGGCAAAATTGAACAGTGTGGATAATGCAAAGGGCTCAAGCACTGCCAACTTGTGTAAATAAAAACATTGAATTATTATTGGTTTCCTCATGAGAACTTCTAAAACAATTTTTCTGATGGCGATAAAGCACAATAGGACATTCCACTTCTTCATTTTCGTAACTTGTGTCATCATCGTGTAATGAGGAATTTCACCATGTCGGAATTTCCTATTTTTGACCCCAAAATCGGATTCAGCACCTCGAAAAACCCCCTAAGGCAAACTTTCAGCCCGAACTTCCAAATTTTCGAATAAACAAAACAGTGTAGAAAATACGAATGTTTAAAAAAACCGGGAAAATGACGTCATGCTGGAATAGTTCATTTATGGCCGCTCGAAGCGCTGAGATCGAGAAATCCATAGTCCCCAGATGCAAAATTTCATGAAACAGTAAAGTTCGAAATCGAAAAACTGAAGAAAAAAATAGAAACAGCAAGATGGGGAAAATTAGGTTTCCTCTGTTTTTGTTTGATAACTTTTCTCTTAGAAAACACAATTTCGTCGTCCCAATGGGCAACACTGGGAGGAGACGGCAATCCGAACAGCCCAATCAGCGAGCGTTCCCGCTGGACGTCTGTTTTCCCGGTTAGTTTTGAAATTAAAAATTTTGACTGTCTCCCAAAAATAACAGGAGACTTATTTTCCGAAATCAGCCCGATTTGCATCTATCCCACGCCATTAACTATTCAGGAAAAATGCAAACAGAAATCGGTGAAATTCCTCATTGCAGAACTTCATCATGTCTGATCTTGATGTGAACAAAAATTTCTATAGGAAAAAGCATATTATTGCTCAAATAAATGTATCTAGTAGGTAGGTAACTACTTCTGTCCAAATCGATGGACTGAATATCCCCAATGTTACGAAATTATCCATCTTACGGGATTTTTGCACTAATGAGGCAAAATCATTAGTACTAATTATTAGTATGCTTGAAACCATGTACTGACTGCCCACTGTTGACCGGGAGCAACAATCTACCAGCGCTGGCTGCTAAACGTTGCCTGGGAGCAACAATCTACCATCACCCAATGTTGCATGGGTGCATCAAACGTATTTTAATTTCTAGCAAAGTTAAAAATGGAGAAAACTTGGAAGAAGTAAATGCAAAGTAGATGAAATTTATTGAAAATAGATTTATTCAAATAGGTAAAATGCGGTGGTAAACTCACCTTCGCGCGTCACAGCGCCATGTTCAGCGCGGTATCACGGAATCAGAGATAAAACCCTCTTTATCAGCTATCCTAATGCTAGCAACATAACCAAAAAAAAATACACGAGCTCTTGAAGGTTGTCTAATGAAAATAACACCTTCATCAGCCGGAAATAATAGTCCGCCTTTGTACAGAAAATCGCGGAAGTTCATGTTGCACGGGTGCAACATTGGGCTATTAGGGGTTAAGTACATTTGTTTTGCTGGAAAACATTTTTGCATTTTCCCCCCTAACTACACTAGTTACTTGGAATCCTATGAAATAAGTACCTACTATGGCTTTAAATAAGTATACTTACTTAAAATATTACAATGAACCTAAAGAATTCCAAACCCACTCGAGGTGAGCACAACATGGTTGGTTGGTTAATACTGAAAGCCATTGCTCCCACGTGTGTAGTGAGTTATCTGAAATTGCTTATGACTAGAAGTGACGTGATTACCTGGGAAAATGGAGAAAACCCCGCTAGAGTAGGTTGAAAAAAGTGTGTATAATTATATATAATTAATAATCTAATAATTAATATAAATTGTGCATAATTATACCTAAGGACGCTGATCTCTACAAAATGGCGTCAAGTGACGCGATGCTCTAAAGCTAGATTCACATGGGACGGAAGAGGGCGGAATCGGAAAAGATGAGAAAACCAGTGGAGGGGGTAGCTGGAGCTGGCAGAAGGTTCACATGGATGATGGACGGAAAGGACTGAATGATAACCTTCCTCCTGGAAGCCTCTGAAATGATCTGTAACCTCCGTTCACTGTGTTTTGAATTTGACGTTCAATTCCTCGTTGAAATTAATTTTGTATTAAAAAAAGAAGAAAAAATAAACATGCAAAAAAAGGACAGCACAACAAACAAATGAAGCACGAGCATGGAACTTCGGGGCGCCCAATTTTCGATTGCAACAATCGATTGTTCTTTCCATCAATTGATAGTTTCGATGGTCTTTTTTAGGACGTCCCACAGTAAGACCTGGGCGTCCTTATGCGATCGATCTGGGGTGAAGGAGGACAACACTTAACAGAAAAAAATAGCTACACATTAATCCGTTTTAGACCATTCTGAATCCAAATCCGCAACAAAAAAAACCATAGGTGAATGTCTGTGTGTGTGTGTGTGTGTATGACAAAATCTTGTGTCGTCTGCACAGGCCTTAGTTCTCAACCGATTTTCCTGGTTCTTTTTTTGTTCGACGCGAAAAACTATCTAGTTGTGCACTACGTCGCCGGAATTTCGAATTTTGCTTTTCAAGGGGGAGAAAGGGGTGGGGGGGGGGTTAATGCTCAAAAAACGTGCGTTTTTTGGGCCTAATTTTGTGTACTCTATCCAGGCCTCAATTTCCAACCGATTTTCGTGGTTATTTTTTTATTCGACGCGGAAACCTACCTATCTAGTTGTGCACTACGTCGCCAGAATTTCGAATTTTGAATTTTAAGGGGGGGTTAACGCTAAAAAAAACGTGCGTTTGCGGGCATAATCCTGTAAAATTTGCCCAGGCCTCAATTTCCAACCGTTCTGTTTCTTTTGTTCGACTCATAAATGTTCCAAATTGCACACCATCTCACCAGAGTCAAAATTCGCAAGAGGAGGGGGAGGGTGGGGGATAATATTCACAAAATATCCGATTTTTCAATATTTCGGTTCCTTTATAGCTTACTAATTGTATCTAAGCTTCGAAATTGAGGAAAAATTCTCATTATACCTCCGGATTTTCATGAATTATTCTTTGTCCCACCATGGAACTAATAGTGGTGCCACAATTGTGCCAGGGCACCATAAACCGCATATTTCATGGTTTTTTTAAAGTTTTTTTTTTGTATTTCACCTTGAATACGGAATTGAACTTCAACGGACTGCCTACCAAAACAAATAGATGAAAATTCAACGTTACGAAGTATTACCGCTTTGGTGCCAGACTGGCACCATTGTCGTGGGAGGGGGGGGGGGTGAACTCGAATTCGCATGTTGGGTGTTGTAGATCATGGTTTTTAAAATGCTCTTCAAATTTGAGGCTCCCATGCCGCTAGAAATGAAATGGTGGATAATGGTGAAGGGGGGGGATCATTATTTCTTGCCTATAATACTTGATAAATTACATCGAGTGAACAGTTTTTTCGCTTACCAACTGGTATTAATTGACCTGATGCTTATCGAATGGGACGTCCCCTGGAATGCATGCATTACTAAACAATATGTTGTCATCGAAGGAGTAATATTGCTCTTGGAATTTTCAATTTGCCCACATGCTCATTCATTTTTACGAATTCCAGCTGAGTGTTTACCAGAAGCTTTTAAAAAAAGCATCTTTCATAATGCAATGTTTAGACCAATTACTTCGTGTTTTCGACATAAAAATCCGGAAATGTTGCAATTCAAACGAATTGCGGAGCAAAAAACACCAAAAAGTGGTGCAATTGTCCCAATGAGGAATTTCACCATGTCGGAATTTCCTATTTTTGATCCCAAAATCGGATTCAGCACCTCGAAAAATCCCTCTAAGGCAAACTTTCAGCCCAAACTTCCTAATTTACGAATAAACAAAACAGTGTAGAAAATACGAATGTTTAAAAAAAACCGGGAAAATGACGTCATGCTGGAATAGTTCATTTATGGCCGCTCGAAGCGCTGAGATCGAGAAATCCATAGTCCCCAGATGCAAAATTTCATGAAACAGTAAAGTTCGAAATCGAAAAACTGAAGAAAAAAATAGAAACAGCAAGATGGGGAAAATTAGGTTTCCTCTGTTTTTGTTTGATAACTTTTCTCTTAGAAAACACAATTTCGTCGTCCCAATGGGCAACACTGGGAGGAGACGGCGATCCGAACAGCCCAATCAGCGAGCGTTCCCGCTGGTCGTCTGTTTTCCCGGTTAGTTTTGAAATTAAAAATTTTTATTGTCTCCCAAAAATAACAGGAGACTTATTTTCCGAAATCAGCCCGATTTTCATCTATCCCACACCATTAACTATTCAGGAAAAATGCAAACAGAAATCGGTGAAATTCCTCATTGACTGTGACATCGATTCAAGTAGGGAGTAAATTTCACATTCGTGTGTCTTTTGTGTCATTCAGGATGCTCATAACTGCTGCGTCGAATTCGACGGGGATATCTCACTGTTCGCTGTCTATGACGGCCACGGTGGACACGAAGTGGCGGAGTACGCTTCTTCACACCTCCCGAACGTCATCAAGCAGAATGAGGCCTACAAGTCGGGAGACTACCAGAAGGCATTGATCGACTCCTTCCTGGACTTCGACGCCACCCTGAAAACCGAGGCGGTCATGACTGAGTTGCAGAAGATCGCTAAGGAAGGAAAAAAGACCAAAGATGGAGCTGGTGAGTCAAACTTTGACGTTAATAATTTTTCGCGATTTTTATTGAAAGAAAATTACTTAGAAGTGTTCCTTAGTTACGAGGTGTGTAAATAAAATAATGAGACTGATCTTTTTTTCAATTTTTTATTCAAAGAATATTATAATGCAATACTGTCTCCTTCAAAATAGTTCCCTTGGGAAGCCATACAGCGCTGGAGACGGTTCTTCCAATCATCATAGCATTGCTGGAACTCCGATACTGGAATAGCCTTCCGCTGGTCGGTTACAGCTTTTTGAATGTTCGCAAGTGTCCCAAAATGAGTTCCCTTGAGATGATTTTTCAATCTCGGGAAGAGAAAAAAGTCACAGGGACTCAAATCTGGCGAATAAGGAGGCTGAGGAGCTACAGGAATGTTTTTACTGGCTAAAAACTACATTGTCCTTGAAAGACTTCGAAAAAGAGTCTTTCGAGTGCGACCAAACATCAAAATGAACTGGGTGTTGCATCACGACAGTGCACCATTTCACACTGCAATCTCAATAATGCAGTTTTTTGCCAGTAAAAACATTCCTGTAGCTCCTCAGCCTCCTTATTCGCCAGATTTGAGTCCCTGTGACTTTTTTCTCTTCCCGAGATTGAAAAATCACCTCAAGGGAACTCATTTTGGGACACTTGCGAACATTCAAAAAGCTGTAACCGACCAGCTGGAGGCTATTCCAGTATCGGAGTTCCAGCAATGCTATGATGATTGGAAGAACCGTCTCCAGCGCCGTATGGCTTCCCAAGGGAACTATTTTGAAGGAGACAGTATTGCATTATAATATTCTTTGAATAAAAAATTTAAAAAAGATCAGTCTCATTACTTTATTTACACACCTCGTATGCATTCATGTTCTCCCAAACAAAAATTTTGTTAATTTTCCAATTAAATTAGTTATGGAATGTAGCCAGGAGGGGGAAATTGGTAGCTTGAGATGTGCAGGTTTTTCATATAAATCAAGAGCTTTCCAACGAGTGACTCCAACTAGTTCCATTCCCTTACCAATAGGTTGGTTGTACATGAAAATATACCGCATTTATTTATTTTGTTGCATTTTTTCGTGTTACGTATCCTCAGCTTGACGAAATCGTTTATTCATTTAGGTGGAGATTGTGGGGAGACCGATGACGAAGAAGACGAGGAAACTGCAGTTGCTAAGCTGAGGGAGGAAGCTAACATGCCGCTGGCTGAAGTGATCGCCATGTACGCCAACGGAACCTTGCCGAAAACACCACGCAACAAACTGCTCGGAGGTCTTCCAAACCGATGTCTCCCTTCCTGAGAGCTGCTCGGTGTTCTGGATCCTCCAAAGGTACAAAACCCTTCAATATGTCAAAACTGCTATACTGACGCGACAAATCTAGTTGACGTCCTTCAATTTAAAAAAAAAAAAAACCCCGTACTAATGCCTTAGAGGAAAATGTTTAGTACTGGAGCCTACTAGATGAGATATTAGAAAGATTGAGTCCATTGTTTTGATTCAAACGTACAAGTAATCAATCTTTCGAAGTAGTTTTTTTTCGGTAGGCAGGTGAGAAAATCTTTAAGATCCACAGGTGGAGTTGGATCTCGTAAGATACCTTGAAGGATCCGCGACTTCAAGGTTATGTGGGATTCAAACCCACTAAAAAAACACCTCCTTTTCTCCCACGTTGGATGCTCAGCCTGGAACTTTTTAACACATTACTTCAGGCTGTGTCCTGGGGCACTTCTTCAGTTCTGGATGGCGGGACGGACCAGGTGTTCCCTTCTCTGTCTTTCTCGTTCTAACATTGTCTTCCTTGTCAGGATTCTCTCTGCGTACGCTGCCACAAGACTCCAGCTCCTCTCGCCTTCCAGCATCTTGCTGACGACAGCTTCTGGTGTTAAAATTTGGGGAGTTAATCCCAGATCTACCAGCAGCTGGCTTCTTTCAGCCGCCCATTTGGTGCATTTGAAAAAGGTGTGTAGCGCATCATCATCTTTTCTGTTCTGGCAGTGCGGACGTGTTGGGATAGTTACCTTTCCCATTTTATGTAGATAGGCATAAAACAGTCCATGTCCTGTGAAGAATTGTGTGAGGGAAAAGTTCAATTCTCCATGCTTCCTGTCCGTCCATTTCTGGATGTTTGGCACTAGCTGTGCGGTCCACCGTCCTCTATATTCTCTTGTCCATATCTCTTGCCAGCTTACCATCGTGCAATCTCTTTCTTCCTTGGCTATGCGGGACCTGTCTCCTCCATCCCTTCTGTCGAAAATTATTTTTCTCTCTGAAGCCATCAGCTGAATGGGTATGACACTGGTAAGAACAAAGATGGCGGGTTCTGACACTGTTCGGTAAGCACAGGCGATTCGTAACCGAACACCCCCTTAAGGTGGCTTCATTGGTTCTTCCATTAGCTATTTTGCAAAACCCTAGCCTTCTGCTTTAGAAACTGGTCTTGTATTATTGTATTTTTTTTAAGTACCGTATAGGTGATTAAAGCTACCCAAACTGTTATGTTAGAAACGAGTTAGATCATGTTGAACACGCTATTACGTTAAGTTTGAAACATCAAGGACAAGACACCAATTATTTGACTCACTGATTCTACAACCATACAATGGGGTAGTTGCATGGGTCGGAATTTCGTGTTTTTGACTTCAGATTCGAATTTAGCGCACTTAAAAACGTACCTGTACCTGTTTTCAGTTAGAAATTCCATTTAGTTTAGCCGTATTTCAATAAAGAAGTACCGTGCTTTTTAGTGTTGGCGGGCCACTCCTCTTACGTCATCCCTAAACGAGAATCTCACAATAGAGTGCGTTGAGATCACTGCCATCGAGGACAATTCGAGTCAGAAACATTGAAATATAGTTGCAAAATAATGGTGATGGTTAAAAAAAACTTTGAAATAAGTATATTTTTCAAGCTTTACATGTTTGAATTAATCGTTTAAATTGAAAGTTTTGAAGCATATTTTGGTTATTTTTCTTGTTGTTAAAACCTCGTGTTACTTTTATGGTCATGTTATCACGTTATCAGAGGACACATTTCTGGTGGTGCGGTCTGAGTTGAGTGCGGTCTGAGTTCGTACCATAGTTTATACCGGTATTTACCTACCATAATTTATTAGTTGATTGGTTTGGAAAAGATAATGTTCTCTGTAAAGTTTCAAGAAGCTTTTAATAAACGCTTGCATACGAGTCTGCAACACATGTCTTAATTTTTTCCCGCTACCTACCCGATAATCTGCTTTCGAATGTTGTTGACAGTTCTTTTAGCTCAGGGGTAGGTATATCTCAGTTTCTTCCGTAAGTACAGCGGTTTTGGCAGCATATAATTTATGCAAATATTTAGGGCTTTCCAACGAATGGTGAACGATTTTTCTACGAACGCGAATGACGAAGATAAAGTTAGGTAGGAACGACTTGGTTGTAAGTAGAAATCATCAGGAAACCAACCGTAACTTTTTTGTTTATGTGCCAAAGTATTGAAATAAAATGTCTACATGCCAAAAAGGAGAGCCATGGATTAGAGTTTCGAGGTGGCTTTCCTGGAAAATATTCTGTATTCGTATATTGGCATGTAGCACGATTTTTACGTCAATAAAAAGTTCGTCGGCGCCGAAATAAGAGGAGCCAAGAATGAAGGTAAGTTGACACTTTTGTAGAAAGTAAAAGATCAGTTGTTTTCTTGAGTGTAGTACTTCTTCATCAAAATGGTTGCAGTAGCTCATTTATTGGAAGTTTCATCGTAGTGTCATTATCCTGTACAACGTAGTACCAATGAGTGTTTGTAAATTGTTAAATAAAAGGATGTTGGTTATGTCCAACTTGGAAGAATCTAGCAAATTTGCGAGGTTGTGGCTCGAGTATCACCAGAACACCGCGTTTCTTCACAACCATATAAGGTTTCAGTTACAGTAGAGGGAATGCAAGAAGGAAACGAAATCTTAGATGCAACATGTTTCGATTGCGCTGCTAGCAAAACTCAGTATGATAGCACCTCAAACGAACGTAAACAAACAGAGGGTTGCTATCAAAGGACCCCCCGGGCAAAGGATCCCACCGGCACAGTACCCCCAGGTCGATAACCTTGCGTCAGGGTAACAGTGGTGTAGGGGTGTCTTGGCCGGTAGGTACTCTGTGCCCCTTCACACCCGTGACGTAGCCCCCACCCCGCAGCGTCCAAGCCGTCTGTTGGTTTTCTCGCCTGAATCCGAGAATCCCGTTCTTTGAAAAAATCTCTAAATTTTTAGGAAGCGTTTCTGGGAGTTTTATTTGCATATTCGTACTTCAATAAAGATTCTCTACACAGAAAAAATACAAAAAAATATCATGCAACTACCCCATTCCAACACCAGCGAAAATCAAGATTTGAAAACACCAACCCCCAACCAATCTCGTTAACTTTTTACACTCTTCATCTAGTGCTGGAACATCTATAAATGTATATCTCCAATAATAAAGAATTGAAAACAATAAATATTAATTTTTTTTTTTTTTTAGATTCCGAAGTAAGTTCTTCTAGCAGTGGTCCTTCTTCCTCTCTCACAAATGGATCTTCAGAAGAGTCATCAACTTCGTCCAAGCCTGATTCGGAAAACCAGCGCAGCTCCAAAACCGACAGAGGCTGAAACTTCAGCACCAGATCAACCCAAAGCTTCAGAACTCATCAGCGAGGTGGTAAACACTTGTGTAGGATTTTATGAGTCATTAATGATTAATGTGTAACGTTAGGTGGAGTCTTCCATGTTCTGATTGGGGTTGATGGTCGAGTAAAAATTTCTTGGGTTCCACTGACGAGGTTGAAACTGTTTCAGCTAAAACCACTCTTGATAAAGGTGAAACACAAACTAGATAAAAATTTCACTGGTTATTAGCTACGTACTTTGCATGGGATTTACACGTTAATCTACTATTACATTATATATTTATTGCTGACCTTTTTCGAAGTAATTATCTGGAATGGGGAGTTATTGCGTACTCGTTTCCCACGAGAAGACTGTTGGCCGTCAGTGACGTCAATTCGTTTTTTTCGAACTTTTCTCTTGTCTTGTTTCACCCAATTTCCGTCACATCATATCGTACCTCTCTAGTGCTGTAAAGAGGCAATCCCCCGATGTGCGGGTGGAGCTCTAGACGATCTCTCATCAATTCCACTGAACCGGATGAGAAGCTGCCACTGTGATGGAAGCTTCTTTCGCGTGACACCCCACATGCATAAGTTTCATGTCCTGGTCAAGGAGATATGAGATGCGTTCAAGGATCTTCATTCGAGGTCCAGCGTTATAGATTAGGGCTAAAGTTTCTGTTTTATCCATGTTTCTTGGTTTGTCACACTGCATTTTAGGTCTTGTCTAAATAGGCATACTGGATGAAAAGTAATTATAAAAATTTAGTATTATAGGTCGCATATATCATAATTCTTGAGCTCGCTCAGACTGGTTCTCCCTCTGGGCTACTTCGTTCATATCATGAATTAGAACTGAATCTTCATCAGTTAACGACAAAAAATTTATTTTCTTCGCACTTTTGTGAAATACAGGAAAAACTTGTGGGAAACATTTGAGTTAAATTCTTCTTAAATTAAATTTGTCTTAATAGAGAGTTTTTGCGTCCAAAATTTGATGGGCCCCGTTAGGAGGAGACTAGTGCGAGCTGCGGCGATGCTACCCAATTCAATGAGGAGGCCCGGTTAACTATGGAATGGGGGGTGGGGCTCTTGAAACAGGGGACTGTCAGGGGTGTAGTATAAAATACAAAGAATGTTCGCCGGAAATCATAGGCTTTATTTGCCAGAATCGAACTGAATGAAATTGTAAAATTCAAGATAGTGATCGTAGCAACTTTGCAACAACAAGAACATGTTGAACTACATTCACCCCCTCCCTTAGAACAGAACATAATCAGCCAGGTATCCGGGGGGTCTCCGAGTTGTGGTACTTCTTCGGATAGGGACCTCGTCAGACGTTCCTGGACTGGAAACGGGTTGAATGGGGGAGGGTGAGGCAGGGGATAAAAGTGGTCTTAGAGTTGGCGAAGCTGGTAACGACGGTAATCTATTCTCCTTGATGACAAGTTCTATTGTTTTCCACAATGTCCCGTTCAGCCGTTCGATCTGTCCGTTGCCCTGAGGATTATACAGTGTGGTTCGGCTGGTGGCAGTTCCATACTCTGCCAAGAATGTTTTCAAATTTTGCGACATGAATGATGAACCGCGGTCGGTGTGAATATATGCTGGTGCGCCAAAGATAGAGAGAAGCTGTTGTAGGCACTTTTTAGCAGTTTCTGAGCTGACATCCCGACATGCAAATGCGAATGGGAATCTCGAGTATTCGTCGATGATTGTAAGGAGAAAGCGATTCCCAGAGCTTGAGGGTAGAGGCCCTTTTAAATCCATGTTCAGTCTTTCAAAGGGAGCGGTTGCTTTGATGAGTGTGCCTTTATTCTTGAAAAACTGTGGTTTCACTTCGGAGCAGACTCTTCATGATGAAGTGATTTTGCGATGTCTCATTGAATATGGTAAGTTCTTGCTTCGAACCCAATGATTCATTCTAATTACTCCAGGATGGCTTAGTGAGCAGTGGAGATTGGTAAGATGTTCGAGATCGTTTGATACGTGGCATACTCTTGAGAAGGGCGTCAGCTGCACAGTTCTGAACTCCAGGTCTATAAATTATTTTCATATGAGTAGCATGACAGTTTCCATTCTCCAGCGCACATTCTCGTTCTGATTTTCCAGAATATTTCAAGTCGAACATAAACGATACCGAACGTTAGTCGGGTAACTAGAGTAAAATGCCTTCCAGTAAGAAGTGTCTCCAAATAACGGATGGCCTCAACGATAGCAATCCAGGGCTTTAGTAGAGTCAAGACAGCGTTTCACTGTCGGGGTGGAGGACATAAAACGCG